>JASANA010007292.1:0-25616 GCA_030248095.1 Ptycholaimellus sp. GST1_10
CGCACGGGCGCTGCTATTGCTCTTCTCCAGCTCTGTAGGCAAGGGGCAGGTCCGTCAACCTGTTTACCTTGCAACCCCTGGACCATACATACGCGTTTTTTTGGAGGGCCGACTTGAAAAAATAAAATACCTGAAATTTCCAAAAATTCTGAACTTGAAAAATTCGTTTATTACGAGAAAAATAAGAAATATTTCCAGGAGGCAAATTTTTGAGTTTTCCCTGTAGTTTTTCATGGAGCATTTCCTGTTTGACGTTTTTTATTTTTTATTTGCTAAAACAGGAAATGAAAAAATATTAAAAAGAGTTATAAAATTTAATTGAATGCTATAAAATTTAGTTTTGAAGCGTAATATTGCTTTTTATGCTTTGTTTTATGTGGGTGATTACTTTGCAGATGTTTGTTACATGTATTTTGTGTTTTTGGTGGAACTGTGACAACTGCGTTTTTGACAGGGCAGAATTGTCGCACATCCAAAGCACCCAGACCAAATTCCATGATGCACAGGGCTGCAAATGCATTTGTACAGTGTATTCTTGCATGTTCAGATGTAAAAACAGCATGGAACAGTCATGGAAACTTCTGGGGTCATGGAATCCGTGGGGGCGGCTGTCCCATGGAACTGTGACAACTGCGTTTTCGCCAGGATGAAATTTTTCATGCACCAGCTCACCCAGACCAATTTCCATGATGCACAGTGTTGTAAAGGCATTTGCACATTGTATTTAAGCATGTTTCAATGTAAAAACAACATAGTACACTCATGGGGAGTTTCAGTCATGGATGAGGGGGCGGCTGTCCCATGGAACTGTGACAACTGCGTTTTCGCCAACATGGGATTTCAAAGCTAGCAATTAGCATGGTTTCTGATTTTTTAATGGGAAGAGTATCAGAAATGACAGTGCCACCTATTGCCATGGGTTTTCTTGTGAAGGTAGTTGGTGGTTAGTGTGGAGGTGCAAGGCATATTCTTTTGGCCAGATGCAGCTATATTTTCTCGAAATAGGTCAACAAAAAAACCAGTTTTAAAAGCTTAAAATGAAATAAAAAATGAATCAAACGAAACCAAGATAATTTTGATGAATAAACATATCGATGAAATATGGCCTGAGTGGGTAGAATGGGAAGGTAAGCGTCAATAGGGATCTGGGTCTTGATCGAGCTCCAGGAGGGGAGGCTGGAAGCCTTGTAGAGGCCGGACGGGTCGTGGAAGGCTGTGCGGACGGCGGCCAGGATGCAGAGTGGCAGCTCCACCCGCTTTCCTCCCTTCAGCTTCCCATAGAGCCAGAAGGTTGTTGAGCCATAGGCGACATATCGAAGCTGGGCATTGTTGGGCTGGAACTGGTTTTCTTGCCCTTTAGCTCCTCCTCCTGATTGAGGAAGATTCGAAGGACGGTAGGAGCTCGGATCAGGAGGTGAAGAAGGTGTGATTGCTGAGACAGGGGAGATTGGCAAGAGCTTTGGTCATGGCGCGTGAGTAGTTGGTGTTGCCTTGGCCGCTGTTATGCACATCAAGATTTTTCAGATTATTTGTATCATTACGAGAGTTACGCTTATGCATAGCTGTAGTAGTGGAACTTTAGCACAATCCCCCTTTTAATTCGTTTAAAACCTAATTCAGTGCGAGAAATTTTAGCCTTGTCATTTGTCAATACGAAATTGCATTATAACATCAGCTTTCTGAATAAATCAGAATGTAGGGACAATCACATTTTGGGCTGCTCGCAAAATGTCGCATCGATTCTCCACTTTTTTTTGCCAAACGTTTAGCTTTTCATCATATCTATCCATTATTAATGGGCGTATATGGGCGTAGCTAATCTGAATTTTTGACGATTTTTTTCTGTTAACTAAAATTTTGATTCCTATGCTACAACACATGAAACTTTGAGATTTTTTTTCTCAAAATTTTTACACAAATGTGCAAAAACCAAATATGCTTGCAAGCTTACTTTACCTAGCTCTGCTCATAAAAAAACTAGGCTTGATCTGAGGGGGTGACATTTCTGATACCCTCCCTTTAAATGTAATGGATTAAACTTATTTTGCACAAACAAGGGAAATTACAAATGTTGCATTGATTTCATAATCAAATTAATGTGTATCAATGGAAAACAGTTGCGAGTCCATACTGGTTCTGTAGGCATAGTAGGCTTCCAATTTCCATCCATCTGATCTGCAAGGTTAAGCAACGTTGTGCCTTGTTAGTAATTGTCTCACGACATTGGCTGTGCTGTGTCAATAGGCGGGAGAAGCTTCCTATGCTATAACAGAGGTACAGTGGAGGTTTCGAAAATAAAAGTCCCTGATGATGGGTACTATTGAGGAAAAGTTCCCATGCTGCTCTAACGTGTGATCTACATTGGACCTGTGATCTACAAGTGATCTATGTGATCTTGGTGTGATCTACATTGGACAAAAGGACGTCAGGCTTCATTTGTTACAGTCAGTACCAAGAGTTGGATATCGCAAGAAACTATGGAAAGCTCACTGTATAAATTCAGTTAGATATCACTGAGGAAAATTTCAAAATTCTCATTTCGTGGATGACAACGCCAATAGCAAAATTCGTCCAGGTGGCTTTGGATGTGAGCCTGTGTTGTGCCCCGCTTCTTTTTAGGATTTTAGCTCTCTCAAAGCTTCATAATCACAGTCGTGGGGGCTGGCCAACTCCCCGTTTTACCTTCTGGAAACTCAGAAGCATAGGTAACATTGATTTGCAGAAGAATGGCCAGACTGGTCAACCCATGAAAATAGCTGCAAGAGCCGATCACATCAAGCAATCAATCTATAGATGTAGATCACACGTTAGAGCAGAATCATGGCTGAAGATCACACATTAGAGCAGAGCCACGACTGTAGATCACACGTTAGAGCAGAAACATGACTGTAGATCACACGTTAGAGCAGCACCAACTTCCCTATACCTCAAAAAGTTAAGCCAAATATGCAAAATTGATTAGTTTTATCATTGATTTCTGATGTTTGGTTATTAATTTTGGTAACATAAAGTGTCTGGGTAGTTGGTTTAGTCTGCTTTTCAGCGTGGGGACAGCCGAGAATGCTTCAGATGTAGCCTACACCTCTCAGAACTCAAGCAAACTGCCTGTTCAAAATGTCTCAAACTGGAAAAAAATACCGCTTTTACCCGAAATATAAAAACCAAAAAAATAAAGTAAAATAAAAATAAAAAGTCAGAAATCATTTCCGTCCAGGGGAAAATTCGACAAAATTTCGGGTTAGACGATTTGTCGTAGCGTATGTATGCCCTGGACCCAGTGCAGCCATTGCTGTATACTGGGATGAGGACTGTTGCAATCAGTGCCTCCTGCAGGGGGCAGGAACAAGAGAGAGGAGGCAGGCAAAGGCCCTAGGCTCACTTCAGCCTAGGCCTGATAAGCCCTGTTCACTGCAGGCTGTTGATCGACGCTTGCAGCGTCAATGCCCGCTCTTGCAGTAAACAAGCTAGAGTCACAGTCAGACTGAGCTGCGAAAGCAAAAAAACACTGAAAGATTTTCGAATGCTGATCACTGCTTCAATTTTGAAAGTTGAAGCAATGAGTACTAGCTGAGGCAGATTGGCAGCAAGGCCAAAATGCAGGTACAGGAAAGTTGATCTCGAGCGTTCATAGCTGTCTTCTCCAGAAGCCTTCGGAAACCGAAAACCAAGAAGAAAGGTGTGCACTCCTTTCGTCCTGGCTGGAGAGCAGGCTGTTGTTGACTTGGCATGGAAGCTGCAGCCGATGCTTGCGGTGAGGTCGATTGCAGGGGTACTGGCTGGCAAGCCAGAACCTGACGAACTGCTACCAAGCACTGCGCTAATCCACTCCAGGATGGTGAGGGAGGGAAAGCATAGTCTGTAGCAATGCTGCTGGGAAGGGTTGGTGGGCTGTACAAGGTTGCCGAAGCGATGGGTGGGGTTCTAGTGCGTGAAGCTGTAGATGTTGCAGAGCTCAAGCATCATGTCTGCCACTGAGACCACCAATCCTTCCATTTTGTTCTACATTCCAACAATTGCATATAACACTGACAGGACAAGGCAGGTGGGGGCCAGCTAAATAATGAATGATAAGGTCCAGACGTACAAAGTCCATTATGACGCTGAAGCAGCGCATGCCTTAAGCAATGATAAGAGAGCACTTAACCAATTGAACAATTCAAAAGAAAAAAACAAATATAACTTGAGTTAAAACCTTAATTTTTTTTAAAACAGATATCGCATATTGCAGCAGGTAGATTGATAAAATGTGCAAAATTTTAAGAGCCAAATAACTTCATTTTTGACAGATCATTTTATATATATATATATATATATATATATATATATATATATATACATATATATATATATATATATATATATATATATATATATATATATATGGGGTATGCTGAGAAATGGCGAATTCTCAACGGATTTGGAAAACTTTTTTGCTGAAAGGTAATAACATTTTAAAAAGATCTGGATAGGTGGATTAGTCCCGGAGCATTTGAAACATTACTTTTTTGGGTAGAAAGGTTGAAAAATGGGGGATGTTTTGAAATGGCGAATTCTCAACGGATTTGGACAAACTTTTTTTTTGCTGAAAAGTAATAACATTTTAGAAAGATCTGGATAGGTGGGACCGATCTTGGAGCATTTGAACATTACTTTTTTGGGTAGAAATGTTGAAAAATGAGGTATGCTGTGAAATGGCAAATTCTCAACGGATTGGGACAAACTTTTTTTGTCTTGAAAGGTAATAAAATTTTAGGAAAACCTGGAGGGTTCGAACCATACTACGAGAATTTGAAACATTACTTATTTGGGTAGAAAAGTTGAAAAATGGGGTATGTTGAGAAATGGCGAATTCTCAACGGATTTGGATAAACTTTTTTGCTGAAAGGTAATAACATTTTAGAAAGATCTGGATGGGTGGAACCGGTCCCGGAGCATTAGAAACATTACTTTTTTGGGTAGAAAGGTTGAAAAATGGGGATGTTGAGAAGTGGCGAACTCTCAGCGGATTTGGGCAAACTTTTTTCCTAAAAGGTAATGTTTTGTGGGTTTTAAAACTCATGTTTTTTGCCGTGTTTAGCTCCGCGGTCACCTATTGCGTTTTGCGCCATATACTTGTTTAAATACAAAGTTATAACTGAGTGCTCTCTTATCATTACCTAAGGCAATTTTTTTTACTTTTGACTTGTGCAAGATTTTACTCTGCCAAAAATGAACAATTTAAGGTTAACAACATTTTTTGTGTGCTAAAAAAAAATTCTCTAGCAAGCAATTGTCAGTTGAATGAGAAAAAAAATTTACCCTACTTCAATCGCTATTAAAATAGGATAAGAGATACTTTTTGGGTTAGGTTAACCCACTATATAATAATGACTATTGCGAGACAATGGGATACCTTTGAAAGCTTCTGCTTTAAGTCATAGTACAAAATTGATCCTATTCCCCACACAATCAGAAAAATTGGGGGTTAAAAATTTTTGTCCAAGATTCTCACACCTCGAAAAACGGCGGTCTTAAACGTGTGTTTTATAAAACCTAATCTTGAAAAATAATCAATAATAACTATCAATACCTGTGTTCAAACAACTCTCAAAATCACAATTGTAAAAAAAATTTTAATTATTGTAATTACCGACTTTCAATCTGCCAAACTACTTAAGAGGATGGCCGATAGTGCATTTCACATTGCCAGCCCAGTATATATGATAATATTGAACAGGACAGTTCGTTTTTTAGAGTTCCAGCATTTGTTGCATTTGGACAATTATGCTGAGACCTACCTTGGCAAACCATTTGCGTCCATGGAAGAGGTAAGCCTTTTCTCCTATCTTCATTTCAAATTGATACAAAGGGCTTTGTGGAAGCTAGCTGTAGCTATAACATAAATTACCTGATTTTGGCGGTTTCACAACGTTTCATCACCGCAACCTTTCATCACTGCAACGTTTCATCACCACGACATTTCATCACCGCAACGTTTCATCAAAATGACGTTTCATCACTGCAACGTTTCATCACCATTACATTTCATCACCGCAATGTTCAGCTAGCTCATCCATGATGAAATGGTGAATCTCTGCTTAAGTGTTTTTTTCTCTTGCCTGGTCTCTTTTTAATGCTCATAATAGCTTAGGCATCAAGGTGTCGAAATTTTATTTGATTCATTTTATCATGAAAGTAGCATGGTCTATAAGGTGATGAAATTTAGTTTGAAACATATCATATATTTTTAATTATGCTTGCTAAGTTTTGAACTTTACTAAAGAGCTAAGAGAGCACAGAAAAATGTGTCCAGCATAATAGATTGTTCACATAGAGCTAAAAATACAAAACATGGGTTAATATTGAGAAAAACAATATTCACTATAATGAAAAATATTTTTTAAAATTATTCATTGACTAGTGTTGGAATTCATATGATGGAAATTTTAACGCAGATCATTTGTCATTTGTGCAAATCCATTAAAATATTTCATGCTTTACAATAAAAAAAATGCCTTAAAATTACCTGCCACCTGCCATAAAATCACAATATTACATTGGTGAACATTTTCTGGGCTCTCTTAGCTCTGTAGTAAAGTTCAAAATTTAGCAGGCATAATTAAGTTTCAATTAAATTACATTGCCTTATAGCCCAAGCTACTTTCATGATAAGTTGAATCAAATAAAGTTTCAACGACGCCCAAGCTATTTTGATAGCAAGCATTAAAAAAAGATCAGCTAAGAGAAAAAAACTGAAGCGGAGATTCACCATTACAGTAATTTTATCCACTTTGAACAGCCAAAGGCCCAATACATTCATTATGAGCTGGTGGAAGGTCATGATGAAACGTGAAAGCAAATGGACCCAAGATTCGTTATCTAGGCTCAAAATTGCCTACCTATATGTTGTTGGTATTGAGGCCTAAAACCCTCAAAAATGCCCCTAGTCGAAAGTGATGATGAGCTGTTTATACAGGGGGGTAGGCCTTTTTCTTAAACACGCTTAAACCTAGAGGGCCAATTTTTTTACTAAAAGTAGTCCTATTACTGAAATTGCGAATCTCCGCTTCAGTGTGTTTTGTCTCTTAGCTGATCTCTCTATAATGCTTGCAATCAATATAGCTTGGGCATCAAGGTGATGAAAATTATTGGATTCATATTATCATGAATCTACCTTGGGCATGAAAATGTATCTTATATTTTCATATAAGGTGAAGAAATTAAATTTGATTCTTATTGTGAAATTATACTTACAAAAATTTGAACCTCTAAAGAGTTAAGAGAGCCCGGAAAATTTTCACCATATTGTAATGTTATGGCAGGTAAAAGTAAAGCTTGAAAAACTTTAAATAATTTGCACAGATGCTCTGCATTAAAATTCCCATCAATGTTGGCAGCAAAAGAAAAAGCTGGGAAAACTAATAAACTTAGTTTTTCAAAATAATATTGTATCATAGTAATGCATATTGTTTTTCTCATTATTAGCCAATATTTAGTTTTTTAGCTCTATCTGAGCAATCATCCTAAGGTGTCCATAATTTTCTGGGCTCTCTTAGCTCTTTAGAGGTTCAAATTTTTGTAAGTATAATTTCACAATAAGAGTCAAATTTAAATTGGCTGATGTTACGAACCTTGGTGCTCTCTTATCATTAATAAATGCAGCTTAACACTGGACTTACGCTAATTTTTACAGTGCACAAAGTTCAAAATCTAAGGTATAAAACTTATTTCTTTGCTAAGAAAAAATTTCCTCCACTTCAGTTGCAAGTAGAATTAAAAATAACCTGAATAAAAATTTCCTCTACTTCAATCGCAGGTAAAATATAGATAAGAGATACTTTTTGGGTTAGTATGAACCTCTATATAATAATTTCATTTACTTTATACAGGGGCAAAGCCCCTATGCATGGAGTTGAAGATGATGTTGGTGACGAGCTGCTTGTTCACCACGGTCTGGTGGAAGCCCATTAAAATCAGCTAGAAGCAAATGGGCACCTGTACCATAATCTACATATGGCGCTACTTCTGAGACCAAAACTCGGCTGACCCTTGAAGCCCCCCCCGAAGGTTTCACCCCCCCCCCCATAGTTTCTCACTCCCCATGACTTTCACCCCCCAAAGGTTTCACCCCCCCAAAGGGTATATATTGAAAAAAATTTTATTAGCTTAAAATGCTTCTCTGTACATATTTCGAAATTTAAACTCACGGAATTTTCATGTAGATGATTAAATACCTACTTTTTTACTGAGTTTATACCTAGTTAGTCTATACCGTGTTCGTCATGCTACTAGTTAGTCTATACCGCAAATATAGGGGCGCAGCCACCTGACTTGATTAAAGGCTCGCGAGGGACATAGGTAGTCCTTACCGAGTTGAGCACTTTAAAACATCAATGACCTCGGTATAGCCAAACTAGTAGGTACTGCCACAGTCATGACCTCGTCGAGGACGAGCATGCATCTAAGCTTATGAGATGGAATCTTGAAAGGTACTCCTGTAAGGCGACAAGCCCCTACTCCTCGTAGGCATGCTCCCGCCATCCGTTATAGACTAACAATGATTGTAAAAAAAGTAGGTATTTAATCATCTACATGAAAATTCCCTTAGTTTAAACTTTGAGATATGTAAAGAGAAGTTTGTTAAGGCAATAAAAAAATTTTCAATATATATGCCTTGGGGTGGGGTGAAACTCGGGGGGGAGGGGTGAAACTCTTGGGGGAGGGGTGAAACTCATTGGGGGGGGGGGTGAAACCCTTTGGGGGGGGGGGGGGGGGTGAAACCTTTGGGGGGGGTGCTCAGGGAGTCAGCCCAAAAATCCTTTAGAATGACGCAAGACGAAGTTGATGATGAGACGCTTGTTCAACACGACCTGGTGCAAGCCCTTGAAGTATAGTTTGGAGTAAACGGCCACAATCATCGTAATCTACATCCAAAATTACCTATATGGTGCTGTGTATAAGCCAAAAACATTTTGCAATGCCTTAAGATGAAGTTGATGATGACCTGCTGATTCACCACGGACTGGTGCAAGCCCAAGGAGACCAGGTAGAAGCAAACGGGTGCCGAGATCTGTAAATCCACGTCCAAAAATACCTATATGATGCTATTTGTAGGACCAAAAACCCTTTAAAATGCATCGCGATGAATGTCCTACTTGTTCACCACGGCCTGGTGCAAGCCCAGGATAACCAGGTGGAGGCAAATGGGCACCATCATCGTAATCTTTGTCCAAAACTACCTAAGTGGTGATGATTTTTTGGCGAAAAAGCTGGAAATGAAAGAAATGCAACCCGCCCCCCCAAAAAAAACTGGATTTTTACCCCAAAAAGTTGATGTTTTGACCTAAAAAACGCGGAAAATGCCAAAAAATAGAGGTGCCTTGAAACTTTTTTGGTCTGATTTACCCTAGAACCGTTGAGATCTAAGCCCCAGAAGCTGCCAAAGTGTCTGCAACACTGCGGACGGATGGACGGATGGACAGTGGGCGCCCGGACACCGCACTTTTTTTTTAAAAAGTTTTTTTGAAATAATTTTTCAATATCGCTCAGAGGACAAACTTTAAAAAAGACCACCGACAATTTGACCAAGGCGCGTCGATGGAGCCTATTCGCAACGCTGTCCTACGTCTGTATGACGAGCTACAGCCTGCCAAACTTTGCAAAAGCTGCAATTAGTTGTGTTACTCGATAAGAGGGGCTTGGGCGTTACCGCTCCGCTGACGCTCCGCTCGCGCAAGCCCAATAGAAAAAAAAAATCAGCTGCCATCAAGTTTTTTAAAGCAATCGGCAGTAGCAGGTGCAGGGGCAGAGCTAGGATTTTGATTCGGGAGGGGGGCAAAATTTCAGAAAATTTTTGATAATCTAAATTTTCTTACATGCATGCAGGATTTCTGCGTGGCCGAAGGCCGCCTGCCGCGGAGGGTAGGGCAGCAGAGCCCCGGGGAGGCCTGAGGCATGGGTGCGGAGGCAGCTTGGCGCAGCCTAGCAGGCCAAGCATGCTAGGCATAGCGTAGGGGCGGTAGCACCTGTGCCTGGAGGCCGGAGGGAGCTCGGCGCCCTACCCAAAGTGGGGTGGGTGGCCAAGGCCCGCTTAGCAGCTGTTACCCTATTTTTCATTCTGTCATTCGCATATACCGGTATCAGAACATGTCCCCCCCCCCAAACCAGCAACCCTGGTAGCAACACTGCTATTTAATGTTCTCACCTCAACCTCATTATTAATCCGCCAAAGATAATGTTAGGCAGTGGGATAAGAATCTTCAGCACAAGTATGAACCTCCCTTCAGCACAAGTATTGCACACTGCCCTTTAGTCCCTCCACGGCTCATTCTGCCTCCAGCCTGAAACATAACTGAATGACGTAGGACCATTGACCAGGCCTCGCAACGGAGGTCCGAGATCGGTGGAAGAGCAAACTAATTTCTTCATGGATTATGCTCGAGAGTCTCTGAAAGTCAACTCGCCCCAATGGGAAGCCTCTTTCTCAAACAAACTCATTCAATACAAAAGGAAACAGCAGGCAAAGCAAGGAGGGCAAGAAGGAAGCCGGAACTAGGCGGTGACGGCGTTGCCCCCTGTGACCACTGCCTACCCCCGCCCCGCCGCCACTCCCCGCCGCCTCCCCTCCTCTTGCCCGCCCTTCCTTGCTCTTATCCTACCAATTGAAGACCATGAGAAAAGGCCTCCTGTCCCTAGAAAAATCAAAAAGTGGAGGGGCCGGTTCGGCGGAGGGAGGGCCTCTTCGGCGGCACCTCTGATGCTTGAGAAGGCTTCAGCTCATCCTCCGAGAGCAGGAAACAGTTCCCGTCTAGATCGCAGGAGCTCAGAGCGCTGCGTGTTAAACCATGCCAAAACCCCGCTCCAATTGGGTGTATTCGCCTGAGTGGCTTAGGACTTTCTTTTCAGCGGTATTCGTCCGCTCCCCCACCACTGACCCACACAGTCTTGCGGATTTCTCAGCTGCTGGAGTTTGCCTGCCGCGGCACAATATACGGCGAGCCAGTCCTTATAATATATTCAATATTTTGAGTTTAATATTTGCAGATAACATAATGGTATGGCGCTACATTTGTATATAGAAAATAGGTGATAAACTTTCTCTAAAAATTTTGCTGAATTTTAAACATTGACATTCAAATATCGAAAAAAAATTTTTAAATTAAATGACTATTGCTAGTCCCCCCCCCCCACTTATACCACCCCCCCCCACTTACACATCCCCCCACTTACACCCCCCCCCACTACAATTCCCCCCCACATAGGCGTAGGCTTAGACGTCAGTTAAGTTGTAGTGTGAGGTCTTATACAAGACGTGAGCTTAGGCTTTGGCTTAGGGAAACCGTTATAAGAAGAGTCATGCTACATCTCCTCTCTCTGATTTATGATGCTACATCCCCCCCCCACTTATGATGCTAGCTCCCCCCCCCCTCTTTGAGCTGCTGCAGTCGAGGCAGTAGGATTTTTGGCAGAGGAAGCAGCAGATGGCGTTCAGGCCGGGGCTTGATGGGCGGGTGTTGACGGGGGCGTTGCAGGAGTCGCAGCTGGTCGTCTGGTCGGCTGAGGAGGAGTCATCGGCGGCAGAGTTGTCGCTTCGCTTCCGTTTCTTCTTTGACGGGCGAGGAGGGCTGTTCTTTTCCTTGCCCATTGGGCAGAAGGGAGGGGGAGTTTTTAACGCGCGTGCCACACAGTGACGCCTTATGCTCCACCACATCCACCTCGCAAACGGTCTCGCAGGCCACCTTCACTCCACATCCTTGCTCTTCTATCTCTACAAGGGCAGGGAAGATTGATAGGAAGAGGTAGGAAGAGGGTAGAGAGGGGACCTTTGAACCCTTGTGGTGTGCAGCAGCTGGCGACGACGTACTGGCAGAAGATTTGGCCACGGCAGGCCGCCATGGCGAGGTCCTCGGAGCCCGTACAGGGCCCGAAGGCCTTCCCGAAGAGCGCCTTAGGCACCGTTCCTGGGCACCTGAATCTTAGTCATCCTTGTCTTAGGCATTTCTGAGATTTCTAAACTCTATCGCGTCGTTTGTGATGATGCATGCGTTCACGCACACCGCGCCCATCAACACCCACATGATCCAGACCATCATCACTCACTCCTTTCACTCACTCTTTCAATCTTCAAAGGAAGGAGTCACAGGAATGGGAATATTCAAAATTTACAAAACCATTATAACCATCAATGGGTAAATCACAGACTACATTTTGTGCACCCAGCCGATCGCAACATTCATACAAACACAATCGAAAGTAATTGGGGTCACCTTAAGAAAACCTTGAAAACCATGAGAGATCCGAATAACGAAATACTGCCTGGTTATTTGTACTCCTACATGTTCCGGTTACTTACTCTTCACTGGGCCGAAAACAATGTATCTTTTTTCAGGCGCCATCACAACCAGCTAAAAGGGAAACTTATTTTCACAAAAATGCTCGAACTAATGCGATATTATTGGCCTGTGCCAGAGGCTTAAGAGTTGATTTTGACTTGACATTTAAGACAGGATAAAGGTGGCAGATGGAAAACGCACGGCAAGAATCATAAGTGGGGGGGGAGCTAGCTAGCATCATAAATGGGGGGAGCTAGCATCAGCAACAAAATGCAAACGGGCATAAGTGGGGGGGGGGGGAGCTAGCATCATGAAGTGGGGGGGGGATGTAGCATCATAAATGGGGGGGGGGTGTAGCATGACTCTTCTATAACGAGCTCCCTAAGCCAAAGCCTAAGCTTACGTCTTGTATCAAGCATCACACTACAACTTAACTGACGTCTAAGCCTACGCCTATGTGGGGGGGGATTGTATAAGTGGGGGGATTGTATAAGTGGGGGGGATTGTTTAAGTGGGGGGGGATTGTATAAGTGGGGGGGGAGCTAGCATAGTCCGTTAATTTAAAGTTTTTTTCAATATTTGAATGTCAATGTTTAAAATTAGCAAAATTTTAAAAGTTATCACCTATTTCTATATTGCGAATGTCCTTAGCGCCATACCATTATGTTATCTGCAAATATTAAACTCAAAATATTGAATATTGTATAAGAACTGGCTGGCCGTATATATCCGCGGCAGGCGGCCTTCGGCCATTCAAAAATCCGCAAGACTGTGTGTACCAGTGGTCCAAGGGCCAACGAATATGCACTGAAACGTCTGCCCTAAGCCACTCACACGAATACACCCAATTGGAGCAGTACTTTGGCATGGTCCAGCACGCAGCTCTTTGACTCCTGCGATCTAGACGGGAACTGTTTCCTGCTCTCGGAGGATGAGCTGAAGCCTCCCAAGCATCAGAGGGGTCGCCGAAGCGGCCCTCCTCCAGCAAACCACCCTCCACTTTTTGATTTTTCTAGGGACAGGAGGCCTTTTCTCATGGTCTTCAATTGGTAGGATAAGAGCAAGGAAGAGCGCCCAAGGAAGGGGGGAGGCGGCGGAGATGGCCACGGGGCGGGGGTGGCGGTGGTCATGGGGGCAACGCCGTCACCGCCTAGTTCCACTTCCTTCTTGCCCTCTTGCTTTGCCTGCTGTCTCCTTTTGTATTGAATGAGTTTGTTTGAGAAAGAGAGAGAGAGGCTTCCATTGGGGCGAGTTGACTTCAGAGACTTAGGTTCTCGAGCATAATCCATGAAGAAATTAGTTGCAAGAGTTCTTCCACCAATATCGGGACCTCCCGGTTGCAAGGGCCTGGTCAATGGTCCTACGTCATTCAGTTATGTTTCAGGCTGGAGGCAGAATGACCGTGGAGGGACTAAGGGCAGTGTGCAATACTTGTGCTGAAGGGAGGTTCATACTTGTGCTGAAGGGAGGTTCTTTATCCCACTGCCTGGTCATTGCTGTTGGGCGGGATAATGATGGGGGTTATAGAGGTGAGACGTAGGATGGCAGTGTTGCTACCAGGGTTGCTGGTTTGCGATCGCGTACATGTTCTGATTGCGTATATGCGAATGACGGATGAAAAATAGGGTAACAGCTTAAGCGGGCCTTGGCCACCCACCACTTTGGGTAGGGCGCCAGAGCTCCTCCGGCCTCCAGGCACAGGTGCTACGGCCCCTACGCTATGCCTAGCATGCTTGGCATGCTAGGCTGCGCTCCGGTGCCTCCGCACCCATGCCCTAAGGCCTCCGGGGCTCTGGCTGCCCTGCCCTCCGCGGCAGGCGGCCTTCGGCCACGCAGAAATCCTGCATGCATGTAAGAAAATTTAGATTATCAAAAATTTTTCTGAAATTTTGCCCCCCTCCCGAATCAAAATCCTAGCTCTGCCCCTGCACCTGCTACTGCCCATTACTTTAGAAAACTTGATGGCAGCTGATTTTTTTTCTATTGGGCTTGCGCGAGCGGAGCGTCAGCGGAGCGGTAGCGCCAAGCCCCTCTTATCGAGTAACACAACTAATTGCAGCTTTTGCAAAGTTTGGCAGGCTGTAGCTCGTCATACAGACGTCGGACAGCGTTGCAAATAGGCTCCATCGACGCGCCTTGGTCGAATTGTGGGTGGTCTTTTTTTAAAGTTTGTCCTCTGAGCGATATTGAAAAATTATTTCAAAAAAACTTTTTAAAAAAAAGTCCGGTGTCCGGGCGCACACTGTCCATCCGTCCATCCGTGCGCAGTGTTGCAGACACTTTGGCTGCCTCTGGGGCGGAGATCTCAACGGTTCTAGGGTAAATCAGGCCAAAAAGTGTAAAGGCACCTCTATTTTTGGCATTTTCCGCGTTTTTTAGGTCAAAACATCAACTTTTTGGGTAAAAATCCAGTTTTTTTTGGGGGGGCGGGTTGCATTTCTTTCATTTCCAGCTTTTTCGCCAAAAAATCATCACCACTTAGGTAGTTTTGGACAAAGATTACGATGATGGTGCCCATTTGCCTCCACCTGGTTATCCTGGGCTTGCACCAGGCCGTGGTGAACAAGTAGGACATTCATCGCGATGCATTTTAAAGGGTTTTTGGTCCTACAAATAGCATCATATAGGTATTTTTGGACGTAGATTACGATCTCGGCACCCGTTTGCTTCTACCTGGTCTCCTTGGGCTTGCACCAGTCCGTGGTGAATCAGCAGGTCATCATCAACTTCATCTTAAGGCATTGCAAAATGTTTTTGGCTTATACACAGCACCATATAGGTAATTTTGGATGTAGATTACGATGATTGTGGCCGTTTACTCCAAACTATACTTCAAGGGCTTGCACCAGGTCGTGTTGAACAAGCATCTCATCATCAACTTCGTCTTGCGTCATTCTAAAGGATTTTTGGGCTGACTCCCTGAGCACCCCCCCCAAAGGTTTCACCCCCCCCCCCCCCCCAAAGGGTTTCACCCCCCCCCCCCAATGAGTTTCACCCCTCCCCCAAGAGTTTCACCCCTCCCCCAAGAGTTTCACCCCACCCCAAGGCATATATATTGAAAATTTTTTTATTGCCTTAACAAACTTCTCTTTACATATCTCAAAGTTTAAACTCAGGGAATTTTCATGTAGATGATTAAATACCTACTTTTTTTACAAACATAGTTAGTCTATACCGGATGGCGGGCGCATGCCTACCAGGAGTAGGGGCTTGTCCCCTACCAGGAGTACCTTTCAAGATTCCAACTCAAAAGCTTAGATGCATGCTCGTCCTCGACGAGGTCATGACTGTGGCAGTACCTACTAGTTAGTCTATACCGAGATCATTGATGTTTTAAAGTGCTCAACTCGGTAAGGACTAACTATGTCCCTCGCGAGCCTTTAAAAAAGTCAGGTGGCTACGCCCTATATTGCGGTATAGACTAACTAGTAGCATGACGAACACGGTATAGACTAACTAGGTATAGACTCAGTAAAAAAGTAGGTATTTAATCATCTACATGAAAATTCCGTGAGTTTAAATTTCGAGATATGTACAGAGAAGCATTTTAAGCTAATAAAAATTTTTTCAATATATACCCTTTTGGGGGGGGTGAAACCTTTGGGGTGGGTGAAAGTCATGGGGGGTGAAACTTTGGGGGGGGGGGGGTGAAACCTTTGGGGGGGCTCCAAGGGTCAGCCGAGTTTTGGTCTCAGAAGTAGCGCCATATGTAGATTATGGTACAGGTGCCCATTTGCTTCTAGCTGATTTTCATGGGCTTCCACCAGACCGTGGTGAACAAGCAGCTCGTCACCAACGTCATCTTCAACTCCATGCATAGGGGCTTTGCCCCTGTATGAAGTAAATGAAATTATTATATAGAGGTTCATACTAACCCAAAAAGTATCTCTTATCTATATTTTACCTGCGATTGAAGTAGAGGAAATTTTTATTCAGGTTATTTTTAATTCTACTTGCAACTGAAGTGGAGGAAATTTTTTCTTAGCAAAGAAATAAGTTTTATACCTTAGATTTTGAACTTTGTGCACTGTAAAAATTAGCGTAAGTCCAGTGTTAAGCTGCATTTATTAATGATAAGAGAGCACCAAGGTTCGTAACATCAGCCAATTTAAATTTGACTCTTATTGTGAAATTATACTTACAAAAATTTGAACCTCTAAAGAGCTAAGAGAGCCCAGAAAATTATGGACACCTTAGGATGATTGCTCAGATAGAGCTAAAAAACTAAATATTGGCTAATAATGAGAAAAACAATATGCATTACTATGATACAATATTATTTTGAAAAACTAAGTTTATTAGTTTTCCCAGCTTTTTCTTTTGCTGCCAACATTGATGGGAATTTTAATGCAGAGCATCTGTGCAAATTATTTAAAGTTTTTCAAGCTTTACTTTTACCTGCCATAACATTACAATATGGTGAAAATTTTCCGGGCTCTCTTAACTCTTTAGAGGTTCAAATTTTTGTAAGTATAATTTCACAATAAGAATCAAATTTAATTTCTTCACCTTATATGAAAATATAAGATACATTTTCATGCCCAAGGTAGATTCATGATAATATGAATCCAATAATTTTCATCACCTTGATGCCCAAGCTATATTGATTGCAAGCATTATAGAGAGATCAGCTAAGAGACAAAACACACTGAAGCGGAGATTCGCAATTTCAGTAATAGGACTACTTTTAGTAAAAAAATTGGCCCTCTAGGTTTAAGCGTGTTTAAGAAAAAGGCCTACCCCCCTGTATAAACAGCTCATCATCACTTTCGACTAGGGGCATTTTTGAGGGTTTTAGGCCTCAATACCAACAACATATAGGTAGGCAATTTTGAGCCTAGATAACGAATCTTGGGTCCATTTGCTTTCACGTTTCATCATGACCTTCCACCAGCTCATAATGAATGTATTGGGCCTTTGGCTGTTCAAAGTGGATAAAATTACTGTAATGGTGAATCTCCGCTTCAGTTTTTTTCTCTTAGCTGATCTTTTTTTAATGCTTGCTATCAAAATAGCTTGGGCGTCGTTGAAACTTTATTTGATTCAACTTATCATGAAAGTAGCTTGGGCTATAAGGCAATGTAATTTAATTTGAAACTTAATTATGCCTGCTAAATTTTGAACTTTACTACAGAGCTAAGAGAGCCCAGAAAATGTTCATCATTGTCATATTGTAATTTTATGGCAGGTGGCAGGTAATTTTAAGGCATTTTTTTTATTGTAAAGCATGAAATATTTTAATGGATTTGCACAAATGACAAATGATCTGCGTTAAAATTTCCATCATATGAATTCCAACACTAGTCAATGAATAATTTTAAAAAATATTTTTCATTATAGTGAATATTGTTTTTCTCAATATTAACCCATGTTTTGTATTTTTAGCTCTATGTGAACAATCTATTATGCTGGACACATTTTTCTGTGCTCTCTTAGCTCTTTAGTAAAGTTCAAAACTTAGCAAGCATAATTAAAAATATATGATATGTTTCAAACTAAATTTCATCACCTTATAGACCATGCTACTTTCATGATAAAATGAATCAAATAAAATTTCGACACCTTGATGCCTAAGCTATTATGAGCATTAAAAAGAGACCAGGCAAGAGAAAAAAACACTTAAGCAGAGATTCACCATTTCATCATGGATGAGCTAGCTGAACATTGCGGTGATGAAATGTAATGGTGATGAAACGTTGCAGTGATGAAACGTCATTTTGATGAAACGTTGCGGTGATGAAATGTCGTGGTGATGAAACGTTGCAGTGATGAAAGGTTGCGGTGATGAAACGTTGTGAAACCGCCAAAATCAGGTAATTTATGTTATAGCTACAGCTAGCTTCCACAAAGCCCTTTGTATCAATTTGAAATGAAGATAGGAGAAAAGGCTTACCTCTTCCATGGACGCAAATGGTTTGCCAAGGTAGGTCTCAGCATAATTGTCCAAATGCAACAAATGCTGGAACTCTAAAAAACGAGCTGTCCTGTTCAATATTATCATATATACTGGGCTGGCAATGTGAAATGCACTATCGGCCATCCTCTTAAGTAGTTTGGCAGATTGAAAGTCGGTAATTACAATAATTAAAATTTTTTTTACAATTGTGATTTTGAGAGTTGTTTGAACACAGGTATTGATAGTTATTATTGATTATTTTTCAAGATTAGGTTTTATAAAACACACGTTTAAGACCGCCGTTTTTCGAGGTGTGAGAATCTTGGACAAAAATTTTTAACCCCCAATTTTTCTGATTGTGTGGGGAATAGGATCAATTTTGTACTATGACTTAAAGCAGAAGCTTTCAAAGGTATCCCATTGTCTCGCAATAGTCATTATTATATAGTGGGTTAACCTAACCCAAAAAGTATCTCTTATCCTATTTTAATAGCGATTGAAGTAGGGTAAATTTTTTTTCTCATTCAACTGACAATTGCTTGCTAGAGAATTTTTTTTTAGCACACAAAAAATGTTGTTAACCTTAAATTGTTCATTTTTGGCAGAGTAAAATCTTGCACAAGTCAAAAGTAAAAAAATTGCCTTAGGTAATGATAAGAGAGCACTCAGTTATAACTTTGTATTTAAACAAGTATATGGCGCAAAACGCAATAGGTGACCGCGGAGCTAAACACGGCAAAAAACATGAGTTTTAAAACCCACAAAACATTACCTTTTAGGAAAAAAGTTTGCCCAAATCCGCTGAGAGTTCGCCACTTCTCAACATCCCCTATTTTTCTACCTTTCTACCCAAAAAAGTAATGTTTCAAATGCTCCGGGACCGGTTCCACCCATCCAGATCATTCTATAATGTTATTACCTTTCAGCAAAAAAGTTTATCCAAATCCGTTGAGAATTCGCCATTTCTCAACATACCCCATTTTTCAACTTTTCTACCCAAATAAGTAATGTTTCAAATTCTCGTAGTATGGTTCGAACCCTCCAGGTTTTCCTAAAATTTTATTACCTTTCAAGACAAAAAAAGTTTGTCCCAATCCGTTGAGAATTTGCCATTTCACAGCATACCTCATTTTTCAACATTTCTACCCAAAAAAGTAATGTTCAAATGCTCCAAGATCGGTCCCACCTATCCAGATCTTTCTAAAATGTTATTACTTTTCAGCAAAAAAAAGTTTGTCCAAATCCGTTGAGAATTCGCCATTTCAAAACATACCCCATTTTTCAACCTTTCTACCCAAAAAAGTAATGTTTCAAATGCTCCGGGACTAATTCCACCTATCCAGATCTTTTTAAAATGTTATTACCTTTCAGCAAAAAAGTTTTCCAAATCCGTTGAGAATTCGCCATTTCTCAACATACCCCCCCATATATATATATATATATATATATATATATATATATATATATATATATATATATATATATATATATATATAAAATGATCTGTCAAAAATGAAGTTATTTGGCTCTTAAATTTTGCACATTTTATCAATCTATCTGCTGCAATATGCGATATCTGTTTTAAAAAAAATTAAGGTTTTAACTCAAGTTATATTTGTTTTTTTCTTTTGAATTGTTCAATTGGTTAAGTGCTCTCTTATCATTGCTTAAGGCATGCGCTGCTTCAGCATCATAATGGACTTTGAACATCTCTACCTTATCACTCACTATTTAGCTGGCCCCCGCCTGCCTCGCCCTTTCTGTGTTATATGCAATTGTTGGAATGTAGAAAAGAATGGAAGGCTTGGTGGTCTCTGTGGCAGACACAATGCTTGAGCTCTGCAACATCTACAGCTTCACGCACTAGAACCCTGCCCATTGCTTCAGCGACCTCGTACAGCCCACCAACCCTTCCCAGCGGCATTGTTACAGACTATGCTTTCCCTCCCTCACCATCCTGGAGTGGATTAGCACAGCGCTTGGTAGCAGTTCATTGGGTTCTGGCTTTTCAGCTAGTACCCCTGCAATCGACATCACCGACAGCAGCTTCGGCTGCAGCTTCCACGCCAAGTCAACAACAGCCTGCTCTCCAGCCAGGACAAAAGGAGTGCACACCTTTCTTCTTGTTTTCGGTTTCCGAAAGGCTTCTGGAGAAGACAGCTATGAACGCTCGAGATCAACTTTCCTGTACCTGCATTTTGGCCTTGCTGCCAATCTGCCTCAGCTAGTACTCATTGCTTCAACTTTCAAAATTGAAGCAGTGATCAGCATTCGAAAATCTTTCAGTGTTTTTTTGCTTTCGCAGCTCAGTCTGACTGTGACTCTAGCTTGTTTACTGCAAGAGCGGGCATTGACGCTGCAAGCGTCGATCAACAGCCTGCAGTGAACAGGGCTTATCAGGCCTAGGCTGAAGTGAGCCTAGGGCCTTTGCCTGCCTCCTCTCTCTTGTTCCTGCCCCCTGCAGGAGGCACTGATTGCAACAGTCCTCATCCCAGTATACAGCAATGGCTGCACTGGGTCCAGGGCATACATACGCTACGACAAATCGTCTAACCCGAAATTTTGTCGAATTTCTCCCCGGACGGAAATGATTTCTGACTTTTTATTTTTATTTTACTTTATTTTTTTGGTTTTTTATATTTCGGGTAAAAGCGGTATTTTTTTCCAGTTTGAGACATTTTGAACAGGCAGTTTGCTTGAGTTCTGAGAGGTGTAGGCTACATCTGAAGCATTCTCGGCTGTCCCCTGATGCCTAGAAGCAACGAAACCAACTACCCAGACACTTTATGTTACCAAAATTAATAACCAAACATCAGAAATCAATGATAAAACTAATCAATTTTGCATATTTGGCTTAACTTTTTAGGTATAGGGAAGTTGGTGCTGCTCTAACGTGTGATCTACAGTCATGTTTCTGCTCTAACGTGTGATCTACAGTCGTGGTTCTGCTCTAATGTGTGATCTACATCTACAGATGTGATTGCTTGATGTGATAGGCTCTTGCAGCTATTTTCATGGGTTGGACTCAGTCTGGCCATTCTTCTGCAAATCAATGTTACCTATGCTTCTGAGTATCCAGAAGGTAAAACGGGGAGTTGGCCAGCCCCCACGACTGTGATTATGAAGCTTTGAGAGAGCTAAAATCCTGAAAAAGAAGCGGGGCACAACACAGGCTCACATCCAAAGCCACCTGGACGAATTTTGCTATCGGCGTTGTCATCCACGAAATGAGAATTTTGAAATTTTCCTCAGTGATATCTAACTCAAATTTATACAGTGAGCTTTCCATAGTTTCTTGCGATATCGAACTCTGGTACTGACTGTAACAAATGAAGCCTGACGTCCTTTTGTCCAATGTAGATCACACCAAGATCACATAGATCACTTGTAGATCACAGGTCCAATGTAGATCACACGTTAGAGCAGCACCGGGAAGTTTTCCCTCAATAGTACCCATCATCAGGGACTTTATTCTCGAAACCTCCACTGTACCTCTGTTATAGCATAGGAAGCTTCTCCCGCCTATTGACACAGCACAGCCAATGTCTGCTAGACAATTACTAACAAGGCACAACGTTGCTTAACCTTGCAGATCAGATGGATGGAAATTGGAAGCCTACTATGCCTACAGAACCAGTATGGACTCGGGCAACTGTTTTCCATTGATACACATTAATTTGATTATGAAATCAATGCAACATTTGTAATTTCCCTTGTTTGTGCAAAATAAGTTTAATCCATTACATTAAAGGGAGGGTATCAGAAATGTCACCCCCCTCAGATCAGGCCTAGTTTTTTTTTATGAGCAGAGCTAGGTAAAGTAAGCTTGCAAGCATATTTGGTTTTTGCATGTTTGTGTAAGAATTTTGAGAAAAAAAATCTCAAAGTTTCATGTGTTGTAGCATAGGAGAATTGAATTTTCGTAACAAAAAAAATCGTCAAAAATTCAGGTTATCTACGCCCATATACGCCCATTAACAATGGATAGATATGATGAAAACCTAAACGTTTGGCCAAAAATATTGGGGAAAATTGATGCGACATTTTGCGAGCAGCCCAAAATGTGATTGTCCCTACATTCTGACTTACTCAGAATGCTGATGTTATAATGTAATTTGATATTGACAAATGGCAATACTGAAACTTTTCGCACTAAATTAGGTTTTAAACGAATTAAAAGGGGGATTGTGCTGACGTTCCACTCCACAGCTAGGCGTAAGCGTAACTCTGAAATAGTACAAATAATCTGAAAAAGCTTGATGTGCATAACAGCGGCCAAGGCAACACCAACTACTCTCACGCCATGGCCAAGGCTCTTGCCAATCTCCCCTGCCTCAGCAATCACACCTTCTTCACCTCCCGAATCCTCAACTCCACCATCCTTCAAATCTTCCTCAATCAGGAGGAGGAGCTAAAGGTCAAGAAAACCAGCTCCAGCCCCAACAATGCCCAGCTTCGATATGCCACCTATCGCTCAACAACCTTCTGGCTCTATGGGAAGCTGAAGGGAGGAGAGTGGGTGGAGCTGCCAATCTGCATCCTGGCCGCCGTCCGCACAGCCTTCCCCAACCCCTCCGGCCACTACACAGGCTTCCAGCCTCCTTTGGAGCTTGATCAAGACCCAGATTCTTATTGACGCTTACTTTCCCATTCTACCCACCCAGCCCATATTTCATCAATATGTTTATTCTTCAAAATTATCTAGGTTTTGTTTGATCCATTTTGAATTCATTTTAAGCTTTTAAAACTGGCTTTTTTGTTGACTAATTTCAAGAAAATGAAGCTGCGTCTGGGAAAAAGAATATGCCTTGCACTCTACACTAACCACCAACTACCTTCACAAGAAAACCCATGGCGATAGGTGGCACTGTCATTTCTGATACTCTCCCTTTAAAATTGAGAAACCATGCTAATTGCTAGCTTTGAAATCCCATGTTGGCGAAAACGCAGTTGTCACAGTTCCATGGGACAGCCGCCCCCTTGATTCCATGACCTTAGAAGCTCCCATGAGTGTACTATGTTGTTTTTACATTGAAACATGCTTAAATACAATGTGCAAATGCCTTTACAACACTGTGCATCATGGAATTTGGTCTGGGTGAGCTGGTGCATGAAAAATTTCATCCTGGCGAAAACGCAGTTGTCACAGTTCCATGGGACAGCCGCCCCCACGGATTCCATGACCCCAGAAGTTTCCATGACTGTTCCATGCTGTTTTTACATTGAAACATGCAAGAATACACTGTACAAATGCATTTGCAGCCCTGTGCATCATGGAATTTGGTCTGGGTGCTTTGGATGTGCGACAATTCTGCCCTGTCAAAAACGCAGTTGTCACAGTTCCACCAAAAACACAAAATACATGTAACAAACATCTGCAAAGTAATCACCCACATAAAACAAAGCATAAAAAGCAATATTACGCTTCAAAACTAAATTTTATAGCATTCAATTAAATTTTATAACTCTTTTTAATATTTTTTCATTTCCTGTTTTAGCAAATAAAAAAATAAAAAACGTCAAACAGGAAATGCTCCATGAAAAACTACAGGAAAAACTTGCTAAAAATTTGCCTCCTGGAAATATTTCTTATTTTTCTCGTAATAAACGAATTTTTCAAGTTCAGAATTTTTGGAAATTTCAGGTATTTTATTTTTTCAAGTCGGCCCTCCAAAAAAAACGCGTATGTATGGTCCAGGGGTTGCAAGGTAAACAGGTTGACGGACCTGCCCCTTGCCTACAGAGCTGGAGAAGAGCAATAGCAGCGCCCGTGCGCTTGAGCTACTGCTACTTCATGGGTACATGTGCCTGATAATGGGCACATGGATGGCCATTCCTCAAAGAGGCCCCCCACAACTCAACAGTTGCAAGAGCTTATCTTGTAACTCAAACAAACCCAACCTAGGGTGGGCCCTGCTTGAGGGCCCTTAATCAGCTCCCACACGCTCCCATAAAAAGGGGCCTGCGGTGGCCAGTCTCTCACTTGCTCTCTCTCTCTCTTGCTCTCTCTCACTCCTTCTACTCTCCGTTCTTTGCATCATGCGTGCCATGTGTCCCTCCACGTTCCCCTCCAAGGCCTCCAAGGTTCCCCAGTCGCCATCCGGCATGGTGAAGGCCACCAAGTCTAAGAAGGTGGTGAAAAAGCCGGTGACGCCGGACTCCATGGTGGAGGTGGTGGAGGAGCGGAAGATGCCCGCGCCCAACCCCGGCTCCAAGACCGAGTCATCCCTCAGCTCCGCATCCTCCGGCAAAGTCCACCCTCCTCTCTCTCCTCGTCCTATCTCTCCCCATGACCTTTGTGACCTCAGCACTTGGCTGCATGGGCAGCAAGTCGAAGGAGAGGAGACGAGTGAGGAAGTGGTGAAAGCTCAGGAAGCAGTGGAAGCGGCCTTGAAGGAGACCAAAGGCAAGGCCGTCCTGATGCCCAGAGGCGAGCTCCAGGAGTCTGGAGATGAGGCAGAGTCAGGAGGCGAGGAGGAGACGGGAGGCGACGCGGCTGTAGGCAGGAGGCTGTGAAGCTGCACAGCCTCCCCAAGTGGGTGCCAGCAAGAGATCTGGCTGGGGGGAAGGGCAACAAGGTATTCTCGGCTTTCGCCAAGATGCGCGGCCTCTGTTCCAAGCAATATTGCCAAAACCCAGGGAGTTACGATTGTTTTTTTTTATTTTGAAACATCAAAATTCTAAGTTTTGGGAAAAACTCCATAAATATCGCAAAATCCCAAACAACCTGTCAAGTTACAACCTAGGTGGACCTTCATGCAAAATTTCAGCCAATTTCATCCAAAAATCAAGGAGTTACGATTTTTTGTTTTGAAACATCAAAATTCTAAGTTTTGGGAAAAAAATCCAAAAATATCGCAAAATCCCATTAAACCTGTCAAGTCAGCAGCTAGCTGGACCTTCAAACAAAATTTCAGCCAATTTCATTGAAAAACCAGCGATTTATGATTTTTTTTGTTATGAAACATCAAAATTCAGTTTTAAGAAAAATCCTAAAATTTTGCAAAACCCCAATAAAGCTCTCAAGCTATCACCTAAGCGGACCTTCATGCAAAATTTCAGCTAATTACAATGAAAAACCAGTGATTTTTGATTTTTAGCACTTTGAAACATCAAAAAGTTAGGTTTTGCGCGAAAATCGAAAAATTACGCCAAGCACCAAAAATGGCCTAGAGATACCACCCAGACGGACCTTCATGCAAAAAATTAGCCAATTTGGTTGAGAAACCGTGGAAGCCCGCCCCCGGAATGACACATATATATATATACTAGTAATATTGGTGAGTGGCCGCGCTTCGCGCGGCCACCTCTTGATTAAAACTAAAGAATTGACGGTTAATCACAAAAATTCAATATGGATTAAAAATGGGGCAAGGTACCTTCAGATAGACACTAAGCAATACGTAACT
>JASANA010007301.1:0-16310 GCA_030248095.1 Ptycholaimellus sp. GST1_10
GTATGTTCTTCGTTCAGTTACGACCTGCCCGGACTGTTTCTCAGCCCAAAATGGACTAAATTGTGCCTAAATTTGCCTTCATTTTTCATCCTTCATTTGTGAGACGATGTAATATATGACTGCGCCTGATTGTCAAAAACGTAAATACAAATATGGCATGCATTCATACTTTTACAGGATAAAAGCCAAATCATGCAAAATAACCCAGTACAGCAGCAACTACATTTGCATATTTTGCTGCGAAAACTCGGAGATCATTTGAGATTCAGTTATTTGTGGGTCCGGAATGATGCTTCCTCGATGGCCTGATTGTTGGATGTCCAATAGTCTGGAAAGGTATGTAGGAATGTTAGGCGAGAAGCAAGGAGATGGTGGAGAGGGGACAGAGAAGGAGGAGGAATATGCAGCAGGAGAGGAGGAAGAGGAGGGCGCTGAGCCAGCCGCGTCTGCGGCTCAACCTCTTCAGGAAATGGCCAGCGATGGAGTCTGAGCAGAGTGTCACCACCACCTACAACCCTCCTTTTTCTTTCCCAAGAGGACTGAAAGAGCTGGAAACTCGTCAAATGTTCCAGCGGAAGCTTCGGATGGTGATGGAGCCGTGCTGGCGTTGGCCGGCCTTGTCGGCCCGCCCCTTCTGCCAGCAATACGTTCTTCGTTCAGTTACGTATCGCGAATTTGGACAAAGCAGTCATTTTGAAGGGTTTTTCGGGCACAGTCTTTGACTTTTTTGATATGGATTCTATGCGGCTTATTGCATTCATTAGATACAAATATATTCTGCATCTGCATCTAAATCTGTTTAAAATTGGCTGAATTTGAGCCAAAACGAATTTGCCATTTTCGGCCATGCTTCCGCCCTACCCAAGTCTGCCATGTTTCAGTGAATATGTAAGTAAGCTGAGGATGAACAGTAGGCAGCAGTGCTTGTGTGTTGCACTTCAGATATATTTTTGTTATGACTGGAGCTTGCAATGTGCGCCGCAGGCCCCTGCCAACCTAGTCTCTGTGTGATCAAGGAAGGCCCTGTTTTCTTCCGGCCTTCCGGCGCAGTCTGGGGACAACTTCTTGCGAATAATTTAAGATGTTTCTAGGGTAAATCGGGGCTGGGGAAGAGGATAGACCCTGGAAGAGCTTGCACAAATTTCGGGAAAGTGCTTAAAATTTCGAAAATGTGAGCGTTATCTTGGTTTAAGATCTGCGCAGGCTTCTAGGCTACCCAGGAGGGAAAAATTTCAGTCATTAAACATAAATGTTTTATGTCTCACTACTTCGTTCAGTTACGTATACTCGCAAATGATCAGCTATTTTTAAATTTATTTCAAGCCTCATATTTTCATTCTATTTGTCAGTTACAGTTTCATAAAAACCACCACCACAAAAATCCGTAATTGGAGCAGAATTCACGGCTAACACCTCGTTTTCCGAAGCCCATGGGATTTCCCCCCCCCCCCCCAAGAGGTCCCCCCCAATTTTCCCCCCCCCCTAATCAAAGTCCCCCCCCCCCCAAGATTTTACCTATACCCACACACCCTGCGCTGATGCAGCCCATAGTTGATACGGCACGGCAGTCTAAACAAGGAAATTTTTGACCGCGGAGCGGCCCAAAGGGCCGCTCTGCGGTCTCTTATGAGGTTACTCAACTTTTGTCCTCATATATATATATATATATATATATATATATATATATATATATATATATATATATATATATATATATATATGTATATATATATATATATATATATATATATATACAAGTGTCGGGCACGGGCGGATTCTTCAACGGATCTGGACATACTTTTTTTTCCTGAAAGCTATAATGTGCCGCATGGATCCTGGGGGGGTGGAGCTGGTGACAAACCATTGGAAACATTTACTTTCCTGAGTAGGAAAAACTTTTTCCCGAAAATTACCAATTTCCTCTGTAGCATCTGAACGGCTGAGAATTGCACACAAGACTTGAGTTTTTTTGTTCACAAGTCGTATATAGCGGTTCCAAATCTGTGCTTACTTTTGAAAATGGTTGGGAAACCACAGACTTTTCCTTTTGAGATGCAATGTTCAACCTCACAGCAGAAATTTTCCTTAATTTATGGATTTTGCTACATGTGAAGGTGTATGCGCTCCGTGGTCACCTATTGTGCTTTGCGCCTAATACTTGTTGTCTTGGGGGGGGGGGGGTGATAACTGGTCGTCAGAGTTCTTTGAGGGGGGAAACTAGTTTTCGATTTTGACGCCTAGTTTGAATCAACTTGCTAAAACACGTAATTCTTTGATTTTTGAATTTTGCTTTTGTTCTAAAATGGCATCACTTCAAAGACAGAGATGTCCCGTTTTTTCCCCAAATTTTCCAGGTTTTTTCAAAAGTTCTAAAATGCTAAGGCTAAAATCAAAATTTCACGATTTTCCTCCTCGAGATCACCTTACAAGCTTTTGAATGGTGTATATATGTCCATGGTTTCATCCAACATCCAAGGCGCTGAACCTCGTCACACGCAACCACCCAAAATCTCAATCACCCATTCATAACTAGAGCAATGTCGCGCCCTCAGATTTATTTATTATTTTCTAAAATGTGTCCCATGAAGAGACCTAAATACAAATAGAAATACTATATGCGAATAAAAAATATCTTTAAGAATAATGAATTACTAATACCATGTTAATTGCATGTTTGAAATTGTGGCTGTTTTGGTCAAGGTTTGAAAATATGCTTGCATTGCTAACTGCTATTAGTTTTGTTCTCAAAGGGAATGAATGCGGAATGAAATGACACTATCTTCATTAGCAATGTCACCTCATAGCAAGTGTTGTTATATAGTGTGTTTAATTTCCTGCTAACTGATGATGTAGTGGCTTTGACTGTTTCATTCTTGCACTTTCTGAAGAGGAATAAGGAAAGCTGGCTTGCGTCTGAGCTTGATACTTCTGTTAGGATCTTATAGAACTGTACTTTATATACGCTAGGGCTGGTCTTGATTCATATGTTTAATGAGGACTGCCATTACTTTTTCGTCTGATACAAAGCTCCTTATATGTTCTTCATCCAAACTCATATTACACATGTTCAGTATGAGTAAATTTTGGTTGGTGACTTCTTTTTGTTCTTCTTTTTTTCCCGTTTTTCTGTGATCTTGTTTGGTGATTTACCAGCTGGCAGCCAAGGGCTCGCTGAGATATCCCACGTCTATATTCTTTTGTCCTCTTTTTTTTTTATATATATATATATATATATCTGGGAATGCTGGCCCTGGTCGAATTCTCAACGGATCTTGGCAAACTTTTGTTTTCCCGAAAGGTAATTATATTTTAGGAATATCTTGAGGGGTAGACCCGGAATCTGAGCAATCGAAACATTATTTTTTTGGGTAGAAAAAGGCTTGAAAACTGGAATATACGGTTGTTGCGCTGGAGCATTCTGCAATCTTGAGATTTGGACAAAAACATTAGTTTTTTTGCTGAAAGGTATATAACAATTCCAAATCTGTGCTTACTTTTGAAAATGGGTGAGAAACCAGACTTTCCCTGGAGTCACAAACTTTCTGAAACATTATCAATATTTTAGCAGCTGAACGGGTAGATAATTAATAGAACACTTGAGTTCTGGAGTGTTGGAACCAGACTTCAAGAATTTGAAACATTTCATATTTTGGTAGAACGGTTGAAAAATGGGGTATGTTGAGAAATGGTGAATTCTCAACGGATTTGGACAAACTTTTTTTTGCTGAAAGGTAATAACATTTTAGAAAGATCTAGAAGGGCGGAACCGGTCCCGGAGCATTTGAAACATTACTTTTTGGGTAGAAAGGTTGAAATATGCGGTATGCTGAAAAATGGCGATTTATCAACTGATTTGGACAGACTTTTTTCCTGAAAGGTAATAAAGTTTTAGGGAAGGAACACAATTTTAGAAATGTGAAAGGGGGATGCGCTCCGCGGTCACCTATTGCGCTTTGCGCCATATACTTGTTTTGAAACGAATGGCTGAGCATTGATGTTTAGCATTTGTTTTGTGATTTTGTTCTTTTTTTGGATTGGACTGTTCTCTTAAACTTTGTTGTGGGTTTCTCATGTTGCGGCTTGTTTTAAGTGTAGCTTTATAAACTAGTGAGTCAGTGATTGGCTAGCTAATAGCACATTAAGAATCAAAATAATTATTAAAACATAATATACCGCAAACACTTTGATTACTACAATCTAACTAGTACCATTTAATAACCATAAAAAATAACTTAAATAACAAACTTAAATAATTTAATGCTTAATTAGAAAAGTAATATATCCGATCATTTGGAGGTATTGGTTTGCATTCTGGACAATTTATTGATAGTTCTGCAAGAGAAGGGTAAGATAAAACGCATGATGTTGAATTAGTATTTGCTGTGATATCATCTTCCTGTTCAGACGCAATTTGAGATATTTCACATGGTTGATTATCGGATTTTTTCAGGAGTATGCGTTTATGTTGCCTTAAAATGAGCACTAAGTCCATTCACTAAGTCCATTCTTATAAGCAGCAGGTGCTTCATGCAAATTTTGCTCCAAGATAATAAGTTTACTGTCATTTGTCATTATTCTTGTTTTCTGATTTTTGGAATGTGACAATTCCTTTCTGGGATCTGATGATATTTTGATCCAATTTTGTGACGTTTCCGAAGCCAGTTTCGTTGACCTTGAGTCGATGAGGCGGGCCGAGCCATGCCGGCATTCATTCTGTCCAAACCCGCTTCCTATTCCTCCCACTTTCTCCCTTCAGTGCACCATGAATAATGAGACCCTCGCTACGTTACTGCTGTAATACTCCACAGCGTTTGGTAGCAGAGAGTGGTTGCTCAGCTGTACCCTACGACCGACCACCTCTACAATGCCCAACCCAACTTCCGCCTACAGCGCCCTTTCGACAACTCCAGCCTTTGATTGAGCCACCTTCTAACAGCCAGCTTTCGAGTCAACGGCTCCAGTCACCAATCTACCGGAACAGGACAGCGAATCAAGACCAGCCTGCAATGCCAGCCTTCACTTTGCTGCTAGACAGAATCACCTGCAGCGCCCGGACTTCACTCAGCCAGAGATGGCCTTGAGAACTACGATTGGGTGGCACCAGCGACTACGCTGCAAGGAATTGAAAATTGACTTTGAGTCTATTTTCAATGTCCAATCTTCACCAGCAACATCGCAGCTCCGAGTTTCCCACTATCCTTGAGCGGATATTGCGAAACTCTCTACATCAGCCAACGTCATCGATGATGTCAGCCAACGTCAGTGCCACCATACTTTGCTGCGACGGTCCAGAAGCGAACTGAAAAGTTCCTCTTCAACTACCAGCCCACTTCAATGATTTCACTCTATCCTTATGGATTCTGTGAAATTGTTCTTTGCCGATGATCAAGACCAGATTTGACTTCGCTGCAGGGCATTGAAAATTAACTGAAAAGTTTCTTTTCATGCCATCTTCAACGCATCATTGACAGAATTTCAATATCCTTGAACGGATTTTGACAATTCTCTACCGCTGCTAGCCTGCCAGCTCCGAACGACTTTGCAGCTGGACTTTGAAAAATTGGCTATTGTCAGTTTTCAAAGTGCTCCGCTACCAGCCCCAGTCCGTGTCGGCACAAATCAACTTTGCTGCTTGAGCATCGAAAACTAACTGAAAAGTTGTTTTCCTGCTATCTACGCAAGCATCGTTGACGGCAATTTCACTATCCTTGAACGGATTCTGGAATTCCCTGCAGCCACCGGCCAGCAACGGAATCTTTGCGTCTGCTGCTAGAGTTTCAAAATTGGCTCCGGTCAGTTTTCAAACTTGCTGTTGTCCGCTGCAATCTTCACCGGCCAGCAGCTGCAGTCTTCCAGCCGACGCTTCAACTCTGCTGCTCGAGTTCGAAAATTGGCTCCAATCAGATTTCGGAACTCACTGCTGCCTGCTGCAACCTTTGCCAGTCAACTGCAGCCAGCTATCCAGCAGAAGCTTTGCATCCGCTGCTCGAGTTTGGAAATTGGCTCCGATCAGTTTTCAAACTCACTGCCACCGGCTACAATCTATGCCGGACAATGGCAGCCAGCTATCCAGCCGAAGCTTCGCCTCTGCTGCTCAAGTTTGGAAATTGGCTCCAATCAGTTTTCAAACTCACTGCCACCAGCTGCAATCTACGCCGGACAACAGCAGCCAGCCTCCCAGCGAAAGCTTCACCTCTGCTGTTCGAGTTGGAAATCGGCTCCGACCAGTTTTCAAACTCACTGCTGCCTGCTGCAATCTGCACCGGCCATCACCGTTTATGAATCCTTTCGGATTTGTAAACTTTTGAGCATTGCTGGAGAAGACCAGCCCGATTCAGAATCGGCCACCATCTTTCGAATTCGCCCATCTAGACTCACTAATTCTTATGATTGTGTGAATCTCAGCGCAAGAACCTGAAAGACACTAGACAAAGCCGATTCAGAATTGACCTCTACTCTTCGATGATTGACGGCGGCCTGCATGGACACAGCCTGGTGGACTGCATCCATTGCGGCCTCTACGCCCTGCCGGCCATCTGCAACCCCAGCCTGCTTGCCTACGGCCAGAAGGACTACTTCATGGACAGCGTCAACTGAGAGTGCAATGCCTTTGAGGCCTTTGCCCTCTGCGCATGCTCCGACAGCAACGCCGTCCACAAGGGGCCCAGAGACCCGCGCCCTCCTCCTTCTGCCCATCCTTGAAAACCGCGTGGCTCCCGGACACCTACTGCTGCATTTGCTACAGCTTTCTGGATGGCCACAACTGGAACCTGAATGCCGCGGGCTGCAATGTGTTCAGCATCCTGGATGACTTCAACTGCGGCTTCTGCCACTTTCAGCTTGCCATCGGCTCCACCCACCTGGCCTCCAAACTCCGCCTGTTCAACTGCGGCCACCCCTTGCTGCCTATCCTCTGCTCCAGCATCAAGTGGAACTAGTCCGGCATCTGCGCTGCCTTCTACTTCGGCAGCTACATGTACACGCACAGCTCCATGAAGCTCCACCTTTGGAAGATGTCTCCTCAATTCCACAAAGGCCATCACTGTCACTTCCCTTCCTTCCTGCGCCTACAGCCAGAGGTCGGTGGTGTACCAGGCCTACGGAATCCTGGACAGCTTCCACAACGCCTTTGGCAACTGCATGTATGCGTCCAGCATCATGAAGTTCACCGTCTGGAAGGCGCCCACTCCAGACCTCAAAAGGTCTCCTGCCTCCGCCCTCCTCCTTACTCAGCCAGCAGTAAGAGGTCAGTGGCGTACCTGGCAGACAGAAACCTGGATGGCTTCCAGCTCTGCCTCCACGGACATGATGACGAATTGGCCAACTGCGATCAATTCGCCACCTGCCAGACTTTGCACTATCTATTGAGATATGCAAATTCTATCTACGCTTCTTTTGACGAATCCAAAAGGAGGCAAGAGTAGCGCTAAACATAAAGTTTATGTAACTCTGCAAAGCCTCTTTTGGAGCGGCCAACAAACAGCTCTGCTCCGGCAACTCTGCCCTGCCTTCAGCTCAGCACCTATGCCACAAACAAGTTGCCAGCGTCATCCCGAGCTGCGTCAATCTCTTCACGGCTCTCATCGACTGCAACTTGCCCGGCATCATCCCAAGCTGCATCAATTTCTTCATGGCCTTCAACCTGAACAAATTGGCAGTGTCATCCCGAGCTACATCAATTCTTCAAAGCGGCCTGCCTAATTGCTCCATGTCATCCCGAGCTATGGCAAACTCTCTGCTGCCCTCCAACTAAGCAATTGCATGGCCACTCGCCCCCTGCCTACGGGCTTAAAGAATCAATGTAAGAGAAATGACGTAAACCCAAGCAGACAAAACACTGTCATCCCAAGCTGCGGAATTTGTTGCAATCCAGCCAGGCCAACTGTTCCAGTCATAAGAAGCGCAATGAAAGTACTACTTTCTCACCACCCTTGAAAGGCCCACATCCCACTGCGATGCCTCAATGATGTGGCTAAAGCTTTGCCGCCCTTCCCTCCAACGGCCTGTACGTGGCCAAAGGACTTCCAGTCCTTCCTCCAGCGGATTTGCTTGTACCAGATGCCCAAGCCTCACAAGCCCTGCATGTCCGCCCAATGCTTCCCCGACGTACAAGCCACCTCCACTCTTCCCCTCAAAGCCTCACAGCCTCCAGTGCGACAGGCCCCTGAGCTTTGCCTAGCTTAGACTGCCCACCTTTTGCACTGCCGACATGCACGTCCATCTTCATTCACCTCTTACCTCTGCCTCTACTTTCACCGCTGGGCGAGAGAGAAAGGTACTCAAATGGGAACCAGGAATCTAAGCCTACAGGCCAGAGCCTCCAATTGCGCGGCCATGCTTTGCCTGTCTCCGGACTGAACCTGAGCCAGGTGGCCAGGGCCTAGAAGGACTACAGTCAGATGAACAGCGCTCACATTGAACGTGCCGCCATCGTCACAAACAACATCCTCAAACTACCCCCTTCCTCCACTCCTCATAGGAACGGATGTTGAAGACTAGCTTCTTCTATCGCCGCTTCGAGATCATCACATTTCGCAGCACCGGTGCATCTGCAAGTCTTCATAACACCCTACCTGTACCCTCCAGCCCCACCCCCTACAACTGAGACAGGCCAAGATTGGCCTCCAGTGCACGCAGAGCTTCCCCAGCCGGTGCCTCTCAGACAACAGACAGGAGCTGAAGACTAGCCTCTTCTATCGCCGCCACGAGAACACCGCCATTTGCACCGCCAGTGTATCTGCAAGTCTTCACAGCACCCCCTCTCTACCCCAGCCTCCCAACCTGGACCGGCCGAGCATCGCCAAGATGCAGAGCCTCTCCAGACGGTGCCTCTTGGACAGCGCACATATAGACGCCGACAGTCCCCTACCCCTCCTCAACCTTCCCCTCCATCTATCCCCAAGCACCCTTTGCAGAGCCCCAAGGTCCAGACAGGCTCCAGCAAGTGCCACTTGGACAGCGTATAGATGGACACCGGCAATCACCTACAAATCTTCTTCCTCCTTTCATCCTTCAAGGAGGCCTGAAAGGAGCGGCATCAATTCCGCCTTTCAAGATATCACCAACTATAGCATTAAAGTTTACTTTAATGAAACTCTGCGGCGAACTTCTCGACTATGCTTCTATTATCCTAAAGATGGATAAAAGAAGATATATACGGAACTTTGGTTCTACTGCATCTGTTTGAGATTTGCCAACCTTTTTGATGGCGCAAATCTGCGAGGGCCACGGCTTCCAGATCTCCGCCCACAGCTTCAGCTTTGGCTTCCGGATCTTCACCTACAGCCTCCAGACGCCCATTGACCTCTTCTCAATCTACGCCAATCGATTGATTGCTAAAGAATGATGTGTCAATGTTCTTCAACGGCCAGCACATTTCTTCTCTGCTCTTCAGCTACAAAGGAAAGGAATGTGCCTATGGCCATCTGTTTCTACATGGTCTAGTTCAGCAAGCTCAGCGGCAACTGGGTCACCTTTGACTGCAACCTGAACCAGACGCAGGCCAATGGCCACCCCATCTACACGGCCTGATTTGGCAGGCACAGGCCTACGGCCACCAGGAGTTCAGACTGTCCCTGCACTCTCGCTTCAGCAGCCTTCCTCTGTGGACTCCAACTGCAAACGGGAAACGGCAAACAGCGGCAACTATGTCAAGAGTCAATCTGTCCCTGCAATCCTCCTCCAGCAGCCTTCCTCTGTGGACTCCAACTCTCCTAAGACTCCTAAGCCTTTCCCGGCAAGGTTATTTTGACAATTTTGACAATTAAAACATAATTTGCTGCAGAAAATTGTACATTAGAGCATTTTTAAAAATTTAATAGAATTATTCTTGTTATCCACAGCACAGTGCTTTTACTTCACAGAGCAGTACTAATAATGACAGAACAATGCAGTACAAAATTTTCGGAAAACACTCAAATTCAGTGAAAGCCATTCCCGGCAGGGTTATTTTGACAATTTTGACATAAAAACATCATCTGCTGCAGAAATTTGTACATTTAGAGCATTTTTAAAAATTTAATAGAATTGTTCTGGTTATCCACAGTACAGTACATTTACTTTACAGAGCAGTACTAATAATGACAGAACAATGCAGTACAAAATTTTCGGAAAACTCTCAAATTCAGTGAAACCATTCCCGGCAGGGTTATTTTGACAATTTTGACTAATAAAACATCATTTGCTGCAGAAAATTATACTTTTAGAAAAGTTAAAAAATGCAATAGAATTGTTCTGGTTATCCACAGTACAGTGCTTTTACTTTTCAGAGGAGAATAATAATGACAGAATAGTGCAGCACAAAATTTTCGGAAAACGCATAAATTCAGTAAAAACCTTTCCCGGCAGGGTTATTTTGACAATTTTGACAAATAAAACATCATTTGCTGCAGAAAATTGTACATTTAGAGCATTTTTAAAAATTTAATAGAATTGTTCTGGTTATCCACATACAGTACATTTACTTTACAGAGCAGTACTAATAATGACAGAACAATGCAGTACAAAATTTTCGGAAAACTCTCAAATTCAGTGAAACCATTCCCGGCAGGGTTATTTTGACAATTTTGACATAAAAAAGTATCATTTGCTGCAGAAAATTGTACATTTAGAGCATTTTTAAAAATTTAATAGATCGCATTATTTTTTTTGTACTGCACTGCGTCGTAAATGTTTTTTAATAGATCTGATTGTATTAGTACTGTACTGTTGGCGGGTTTAATAGTACTGTTCTGTACTGTCATTAGTACTGTACTGTTCTATAAATGTACTGTTCTGAATTATAAATATACCCTGACATTTGGTGAACACTGCCCCTGAGGGCTCGGTTTTATTTTGTCAATCGTTAAGCACCCTAGTGCTCACCAATTTTGAGGATCGAGGGCCCCTCCGCCTTCCCGCCTCTCTACACCATCTCCGGAGGCCAGCATTTCTAGCTCCAAGACTGGTCAAGAGCCAAGTGGAATTTTCGGCCACTAGCAAAGTCCAAAGGGTTCAATCGTAAGAAAAGAGTGTAAAAATCATCAAATTCGAAAAAAAAATCGTCAGAAAAATCCCTGCAGGAGTCAAAAAAGCCGCACTTAACTGCGCATAACCGGTGGATTTTAATTGATTTTGCAATCCTAAACCAGAATATAGCGGTTATGCGCAGTTAAGTGCGGCAATTTTGGCCTCTCTCAAAGTTGGAAGGGTCTAATAGTCTTAAAAGAGCCTTAAAGCTAAAAATCAATTGCCGCAGCCAAAAAAGCCGCACTTAACTGCACATAACCGGTGGATTTTGATTAATTGGAGAGGCAAAGCCAAGAAAGCAAACCAAAAACAAACCACCACAACCCAGCCCAACACCCAAAAACCCCCCAAAAAACCCAAGACCGTAATAATTCTACACCAGAATACAGCGGTTATGCGCAGTTAAGCGCAGCATTTTTGGTATCTGGCACCTGCCAAAGTGTCTAAATGTCGTAAAAGAGTACAAAAACACAAAAATCACTGCAGCAGCCAAACAAGCCGCGCTTAACTGCGCATAACCGCCGTATTCTTACTTCCTAGGCCAAGTAGAAGCTAATTCAAGCGGTTATGCGCAAGTTTTGAAAAAGTTATGCGTTTTCGACACCCACCATAATGATCCAACAATCACTAAGTGCCATCTGATTCAGGCCTTTAACAGTGGTGTCAGTGGCGATGTTCAGCAGGGTAGGCCACTTCCATCATAGTTGGCTGCAAATTTGAAAGCGAGCACTGCTGCAAATCCTCATCTGCTATATCCAATTGCAGGATACCTTGTGAAGAGTGCTCTCTTATGAAGACGGTGGGGTAGTGGCTGGCTTGGATAGAACAGACAGTCGTAGATTAAGGCACCAATAAGGTCTTTAATGATTTCACCCTCATCTCGGTCACCTTTGCCACATGGCCTCCCGCCTACCACTAAAATTGCTTCCCACAAGGAAGACTGGCTGCAGGGGTACTGCAAATCAAACTGAATTACAAACGGGTGAAAGCTACCTTGAAAATACGAAGTACGCCTTTTTTCCATTTGTTCAGCACTGCCTGCCTGATCAGCTGATGAAGTGTAAATAATGAGACAATATTACAGCAAACATATTTACAGGCATGGTACTAAATGATTAAATGGGTAATATAGTTGCTAGTTATTTAAGAATAAGGATTAAAATATTACTTTATATCAGATAATTAATATCAGAAAACAATATTTACAATGCCCAAATACACCTGTAATGGTTTTTCTATGTTTGCTTCTTATGTGCGGCCCATGATAGAAACAAATAAAGGCAGGCGGCTGAATGGCATGGATGAACTTATTTCAGAGACTACACCTATGTGGGATGCATTAACCAAGCACGAAAAGCAAGAGTGGAAAAGCCGTGCCAAAGAGTATAGAAAAACTGATGAATTCCAGCAACGAAAACTAGCATACAGACCCAAGTCAAGAAGTTCATTATGTGTAAATCCAACTACACCTGATTGTTTGAACAACAATGATTTGTGTTACGATGAAGATGACTGTGATTCTGATTTTGACCCAGGTGTTCCAATGGTGCGGAATATTACAAAAAAATCAAAGATGTCCTTGACATCTTCACCATTCAATCACACAATGACTAACTCCACAAAATGCAATGACGACCCAAATCATTTGCACCAGGAAAAGGTAACACTGGAAAAAATCAAGTTAGTGCAGGACAAACAGCGCATATTAAGCTTCATCATAGAAAATAGTAGAGGTCACGGAGATATGCCATTGATAAACACAGCAAAATTGTGCCGGTGGATTACACTCTCATTTAACAGCAGTAACATAATTTCTGTAAATGATAAAACATCTAATACAACAGAAATAGCATTGATTGAATGGAGCTTAGGATTTGGAATTGAGGAAGAATATAGTAGCATTGTTCATATTTCTCTTGCTTCAGATAAAATTCGAAACAAATCAAACAAATCAGCCATTTGCAATATCCTAGGACGATTGGAACCAGCAATAGCTGCGGAACAAGGCCTCAAAATTGGATTATACAGAAATGGTATTGAAGCTTCGTTAAAGAAAAATCAGTTTGGATCCAGCCAAATCCTACCAGGGAGCAAACAAACCGGGAGGCGCTGGCTTTTAGTATCTCAATCAGAGTGGCAAATATGCAAAAACTACCTTTCAGCTTTGGCTCAAACAGAAAGTCTTGACTATGAAGGTTTGCAAATGCAAGATAATCAATTTGTTTTATTTGAATCTTTGCTTGAAGTTTTATGTGAGCTAAGTAACACATATAACCAAATATACTCAATAACATTGTTGAAAAATTCATTCTCATCACAACATTGCCCATCTCAGCATGTTATCTCGAAACAGTACCCAACTGCTCTAAATGCAATTCGAAATTACATTTTTGCGCTATTTCATTTTTTTAAATGTCCATATAATGTTCCATTGCAGCTGTAAGTTCAATGTAAAACACTTCAATAGTTTTTGTTTTTGATTTTTATGAATGTTTTTAAAGTAGCACTTTTATTCTATTTTTTTCGTATTCATGCATTGAAATTGATTAAAAAAAGGTAATTTTTAATTGTACCCTATTTCACCTGGTATGAAAATAAAGAACTATTACTGTAACAAAGGTATTCTCGGCTGTTGCCAAGAGATGCGCGGACTTGTCCACCACATTAAGAAATGACAATGGTTTTATAGGTAATAGGTAATATAACAACCACATTAACTTTTATAGGTCTAGATTTGGTTTCTGAGGCATTTAATGCGATTTAATAAATAATAGAAGTAAAATGCAATTTTTCGAAAATATTTTGAATTTTAAGTTCTCCATTCAAGTTCAAGAACCAATCAAAATGGCGTCGATCCCAAAAAAATGCCCCGAGCCACCACCCAGTCTTTGCTATATATATATATATATATATAAATATGCCCAATGACGGACGAAAAATAGGGTAACAGCTTAAGCGGGCCTTGGCCGCCCGCCGCCAGCCTCAATGAGGAGCTGGAGAGCCACCTAATGACAGGGCCCGACGAGGAGGCCAAGGCAGCCAACCGCCTGGCCTGGAACCTGCAGCGGCTGATGGCCGGCCACAGCATCATCGACTTCCATGGCCCAAGCCCGGTTCAATATGGCCAATATTTGCAGGTGATGCAGAGCTACCCTGGCAGAGTCGCACAGCTACCTCTTTCAGAGCCCGATACCTCAGCATCAGGGTCAAGCACCAACAGGTCAGGGCAACAAAGAATACGAGAGACATTTCTCGCAGGAAAACAGGCTTTGTCTGAAAAAGGTAGGCCGCAAGGGGGCGGCTAGACACCAACAATAACAGGCCCCACCCAGCACTGCCCCTAGCACATCACCCCATCACACCCCCAAGCGCTTCACACTCCCTTCCTCTTTCACCATCTCCAAAGCCAGCGTTCCCTTTCGCGCCCGCTCATAGACTGTTTCAATGAGCCTTGAACAGGCTGCTAGGCTTTGCAGTAATTTGAATGGAGAATGTTATCCATAGTTTCGTAGAGCAGGAGGATAATGCCTTATGCTCAAATGAAAACCAGGAGCCAATCTGGGAAAAACATTGGTCACCTCTGGGGATCAAACTCAGGGTTCCTGCATATGCCGCAGGCGTGCTAACCACTACGCCAAGATGACCCTGGTGTAGGGCACGAAATTTCCCTTAGTTTATCTCAAAGAGAGACGGGTCATGACAACTTCAAGCCAATTGCATGGACCACGTGTTAGAGGCTTTCAGAAGTCTGTGGTAATTTGAATGGGGTTTGTAGTTTGCCTATGCCTTAACCGTCGCCTCTATTCAGCCATTCAATAGTCAACAAATTCGTTGCGTCCTTTTCCACACCCACGCGTTAGCTGTTTCACTGAGCATTGAACAGGCTGATAGGATTTTCAGTAATCAATTTGCTATTCCTAAACACATTGAGAATCTTGGCCACAGAAAAAATTCCCCCATCATCAATAGGGAATTCTCTTGCTCCGCAACCCTTGAAGCGTAGCCTACTATGTGATGTTTAACGACCCCAGTTTAAAAGCCAACTTTACTCAATAACGTGATCAACAACGGACCTCATTTCACCTCACACCTCATTTCTTCTACACAAGCCTTAGGCAGTGCGATTTCAATTAAGTTCAACGCTCAGAAAAGTATGTCCTGCTTGATGCTTGTGGGCCAATTAGTCATTCGCGTCGCGCTATTACCCACACTCGCGATGTTTCACTATGCAGATAAGGCGACAATAGTTTCTTGCCATAGCAATTAGCTGTACTCCCATGTGATTCATATGCCTTGTAAAAAGGCCATAAATCAAGAAGGAGGCATTGTTGGCCAACCTATCCGACCCATGGATCTCTGCGCCCCCTACACCACCTCCAACGGCTGAGGAGGAGTACCCGGTGATGATCCCAATCTACAAGCCGTTCGGCATGAACCCTCCCGGCATTAACCTCGTCTACAAGGACTGGCCCACCTTCAAGCCCCAGCTGGACAAGTGGTACAACCGCCTCTTCAAGCTCTGCGGCCGCATTCCACTTAAAACCCTCCACTAGTGCCTCTCAAAAGATCTTGATACTGTTCAGACTGCACAAGGCGAACAAGGCCTTTAAGGATGACTGGGACGACAAGCCCAACTTAAACGAGTTCAAGACCTACCTCAAGGAGACCGAGTGTAAGATTCTATACTCTCAATTTTTCCATCCCCTTTTTCGCCACACTCACCTCCAATTAGTCTCAAGCTTTATTTTTTACAAGACTAAAATGCTCAGCGTGCAAAGGTTATGAATTTTCAATCATCAAAAAGATATAGACAAGATGCAAAACAATCGTGATACATTTTGATTTGCAATAAAAAACCATTTCGAGCAGAAATTTCATCTAAAAACTCCACTGCTCATTCATAAGCAGGCGGCAATTTGTGGCAGAAGGAATAGTTTATCATCGGGTTTTGCGCAAATGATGAGCTATTTTTGAAATTTATTTCAAGCCTCATATTTTCATTATTGTCAGTTACAGTTTCATAAAAACCACCACCAAAAATTCAGTAATTGGAGCAGAATTCACGGCTGACACCTGGTTTCCCCCCACTACTCCCAGGTCCCCCCCCCCCCTAATCAAAGTCCCCCCCCCCCAAGATTTTACCTATACCCACACACACCCTGCGACCTAGCCCACATAGTTGATACGGCACGGCAGCTTCAAACAGGAATTTTTATGGCGGAGGCGGCTGAAAGGGCCGCTTGTCTCATAGAGGTTACTCAACTTTTGTCGATAAGCAATACACGAACTGAACCAAGAATAAC
>JASANA010007302.1:0-15023 GCA_030248095.1 Ptycholaimellus sp. GST1_10
GGGAAGCCGCTAGGTAGAACAACTTCCAGGTGTGGAAGTACGTGCGCGTCATCATGGGCTGCAACGCCTCCCCGTGGCTGCTTCAAGCCTGTCTGCGTCGACTGTGCTCTGACGCCATCGAGCAGGGCACTCTCAGCGGAGGACTGACGGAGGAGGAGGTGAGGGCGGTGCCTGGGGGCGACCTACGCGGACAACCTCGTGCTGGGCTTCGGGGTCGAGGAGGACGGCGGGCGGCTGGCAGTCGGGCTCCGCGCCCTCTTCCAGTCTGGAGGCTTCAATCTACGCTCTTTCGGTTCCAACGCCCCTTCAGTCAGGCACTCACTGCCGGAGGAGGCCTGTGCGGAGGAGGAGCAGTTCAAGAATCTGGGGATCGTGTGGCACCTTCCGACGGACACGGTGAGCGTGCCCCCGCCGGACTACGGGCAGCCGGTGGAGGGGATGACGGTACCGCAGCTGGCGAGCGCCGTGGCCAAGCTTACGACCCCACAGGCTTCTTCACACCCCTTACCCTTGCTGGGAAGCTCTCATGCAGAGGGCTATAGAGAAGGGAACCCTTGCGGGAAGCTGCTCATGCAGAGGGCTCATCGAGAAGGGAAGGAGTGGGGAGTGGGATAAGTTGGGCAAAGAGGTGGAGGCGGGGTGGACGGAGCTGCGAGCGGACCTGGAGGGTGCCTCAGAGCTGCGCTTCCCGCGCTGGGGGCGGGGGCCGAGGGACACGGCCGGCCTCATCATCACCTCCGATGCCAGCGACAGCTCCTACGGCTACGCGATCTACGCTTCCTACCCACCCTCCTGCAATCTCCTACTGGCCAGGACAAGGCTGGTGCCATCGGAGAAGAAGGGGCTCATCATCTCCACGCCGAGGAGCGAGCTGTGGGCGGCGGAGTATGCGGCGCGGGCGGCCAAGTTCATCACTGAGCAGCTGGGGCCGTTCAAGTTCACCGTGCACCTGATCGACTCTCAGGTCGTTCTGGCCTGGCTCAAGGCTGGAGAGGCACACAGGGCCTATGAGACGAGGCGAGTCCAGGCAGTGCTGGAGACGAGTCCGACGGCGGACTTTCGCTGAATACGATCGGAGGACAACCCGGCCGACTGGGCGACGAAGCCTAGAGGGCTGGAGGAGATGGAGAAAGGGGGCTTCTTCTGGAAGGGCCCCGCCTACTTTGCCCAGCCACTGGAGAAGTGGCCAGAGCCTTCGACTGGAGAGCCGGGAACGCTCCCAGTGGGCGGGACGATGGAGATGGAGTCGGGAGCGGTGCGAGCTGCAGCGGCCCTGGTCTCCCCGGCCACGGCCGGGATCAACAGCGTGCCACGACAGGCGCTTCCCGGTCCGGAGTCTACGCAGGGCGAGCTGGTCTCCACTCTCACCGACAGTTCCCTTACGGAGGATGCGCTGTGCGGCAGTGCGGCGGCGGCAGCTGAGGCCTCGGACAGGCTCAGCCCCTGCCCCGACACTTCCCTCAGCAAGGCGGCGCCAGGAGCGGATGGTTCTGCAGTGGCCCTGGCCCTCCCAGCCACGGCAGGAGTCAACAGCGTGCCACGACAGGCGCTCTCCTGCCCGAGGTCTACACAGGGCAAGCTGGTTCCCACCCTCTCTGGTCCTGCAGAGCCAGCGGGGGCTGAGGCGGTGCTGGGGGCTGTGGGGCGGGGTCTCCCCGGCCACCGCCGGGATCAACAGCGTGCCACGACAGGCGCTTCCCGGCCAGGAGTCTACACCAAACTGCAGCACCCTACACCCATCAGACCCCGGCTTGGCAGAGGCAGGAGAGGCAGGAGGTCCGGGTATGGTCTCCCAGGGCAGGTTCAACAGCGTGCCACGACAGGCGCTACCCCCTCTGGAGTCTACGCCTGCCCCAACCTCTCTGCTCTCCAAGGCCTCCTACTCGACTGGATCGTCGGGCACGCTCCCAGGCCCCAAGGATGGAGGGCTGTTGGGAATGCTGGAGGTGGACGGGTACTCGAAGCTGCGGAAGCTGTTGGGGGTGGGAGCGTGCGTGATGCGCCTGTGCGGCAACGGGAAGCGCGGGGCAATCACCTGGCTGAAGCGGATGGACATCCTGAAGCAGCTCATCAAGGACCAGCAGCTCTCCTCCTATCCCCGTCTCATCAAATTCCTCCAGGACCCGGAGGTGAACAGGAAGAAGGTGGAGTGGAAGGCGGAGTCGAACCTGCAGAAGCAACTGGGGGCCTGGCTGGACCCGGAGGGCTACGTGCGCGTGGGCGGCCGCTTCAAGCACGCCGAGGGCATCGAGGCCCCGCTGCTACTCGCCAAACGCCCCCAACTCCATCACCTCCACATCCTACACACTCATCAGTCTCATGGCCACGCACCGGTCAGCGCAACACTGGGCATCGTGCGGGAGAAGTACTGGATACCGGGCGGCTACAAGGCGGCGCTGGGGGCGGTGAAGGCCTGCCAGGCCTGCAGGCTGGCCAAGGGGGCGGCAGCGGGGAGGCCAGGGCATGGCCAGCTGCCGGCGGAGCGCCTGGACGTGGGCTCCGGACCCTTCAGCTCCATCCTCATGGACCAGGCCGGTCCATTCACCATCCTATCGGAGGGCAAGGCAGTGAAACGGTGGGTGCTGGTGATAAACTGTGCGACGACACGGGCGGTGCACTACGAGCTCCTTTTCGACTACAGCGCGGCGGCGGTCTGCAGCGCGCTGGAACGGTTCTGGTGTCGGCGGGGGCTCACTCGGCTCAAGATCTGGTGCGACAACGCCACAGCCTTCACGGCGGCGGACAAGCGGCTGGGGCCCTACTTGCGGGGGCAGGCCAAGTTCGCAGGGGAGAAGCCGGTGGAGTTCTGTTTCCTTCCAATCCGGGCACCATGGGCAAACGGGGCTTCGGAAAGGCACGTTGGGCTCCTGAAGGAGTGCCTGAAACCACAGCTCTGGCACAAGACGGTCTCCCAGGACAACTTCCTCACCATCCTGGCCAGGGTGGAGAGCTGCGTGAACATGCGGCCGCTCTGCCCACTCACCGAGGACCCCACGGACTTCAGTCCACTCCGCCCCTGCGACTTCCTGGTGCAGCGGTGCTTCGAGGAGCCCGGCAAGGAGCTGGAGGCCCAGCGTCTGCGGACGGGGCTGGGGAAGCGGGACAGGGTGGTCCGGGAGCTCTGCCAGCGCTGGCAGTCCGAGTACCTGAGCTACCTCCGGCGAGTGCACCTGGCAGCGGCAGCGAGGGCGAAGAAGAGCCCGGTGGACTGGCTGCCGGTGGGGAGCGCGGGGCTTCTAAAGGAGGCGGTGCCCAGGCAGCGGTGGAAGCTGGTGCGGGTGGTGCGGCGCTTGCCCGACGCCGCCGGGATCGTCCGCTACGTGGAGATCGCCGACGCCAAGGGACGCCACATCGTCCGCTCCATCTCGCACGTGGTGCCGCTGGAGGCTTCTCTGGATGAGAACCTTTATGCACCACCTGCTTCCGGTGGTCCTCTCAACCTTCCAGAACAGCATGGCCCTGGGGCGGAATTGCAGCCAAAGCGGTTGGGTCGCCGGAAACGCTCCAAGGCCAAGTCCAAGTCTACGAAAGTGCCTGTGGAGGATTCTGGGGCTACGGCTCCGGATACTCCACTGCGAAACGGTGTTCCTGGTGATGGTGGAGAAGCGAATGGGGTGCGGGGTGTCGATCCAGGTCCAGCGGGAGTGCGGCCTGGGGAGCAGCTTACAGCGCGTGGGCTGCGAGCTCAACGGCGTCTGCAGCGTCACTCCTAACCCACTCTCCCTTCCCATCTTCCAATTCATTCTCTTTCTCTTCTTTTCTCCCGGCCAGAGCAGGGACCCTGAGATAGTGAGCCGGTGCCTTTCAGTGCAGCTTAGCAGCCTTTCATGCCCGAGTCTTTCAGAGAGGGGCAGCAGGGAGTGGGCTGGCTTCGCACCGTGCCAGTTGACTGCCGAAGGCGAAAGCTAGTAGGTGGTGAAGACCCCAGAAACTGTCCACAGGGACTGGCCCGCCTGCCTCTCTCGCTCTCTCCCCTCGCTCACTTTGGCCTTCCGTTCAATTCGTTCAATTTGTTCCAGTTGGATTCTGTGTTAGCGGCAGCTACGAGTTTGAGACCGTGATCTCTGGGCATTGCTTTACGCGGTGAATTGCTGTCTTTGTTTCTATGTTCTAGTTCCGGGTAGGCAGGCAGGTATAGTTGCTCTAGCTGTTTTATGCTGTTGCAAATTGCTGTTTTATGCCTTAGCACAGCGGTTTAGCTTTGAGACTCCTTCCCGGGGGAGTATCTGCGCAGCCAAATATGCGCAGTCCATGACTTTGGTAGCCGAGGCTGGAGTTCATCAGAAAAGAGAAGAGCAAGAAACAAATAAAGGCCGCAGAAGAAAGAAGAAGGCCTATGGATGAAATCAGACTCACCTTGTTAGAGATGGTTGAGGCAGTGGAGAGCGATGATTGGGGGAGTAGCAGGAGCACACTGAGAGTCCAGCCACTACTCCAACCGGCGGAAGGAAGACCCCACTCGCGTGCGCCCTACTCCCCTACCCCCTCTTCCCTCCTAGCCACCCTCCCACGCCCTCCAGCCGTCTCTTCACCAGGCCCTTCAACAAACTCCTCATCCCAAGCTTCCGCGCCATATATGCTGATTTCCAGCTTTCCCTTTCGGCTTATGAGCGGGGCTTGCCTGACGCAATCAGCTTAGCCTCCTCTACCCGGGGCCCCAATCGATCCGGCAGGGCCCACTTCGGATCACGAAGGCTGCAGGGAGAAAAGGCTTACGAAGATTTGGCTGTGCCGCTTGATCTCCGGCTGCTGCATGTCGTCGGTGATTGGAGGCCAGGGCTCTTCAAGCCTCCTCTTCTTTTTTCCACCTGCTTCACCCCCTCCTCTGTATGATGCCGCAGCCAAAGTGCTTATCGATTCCAGTCACACACACAGTCTTCACCTTCCCTCCACCCCTACCAATAGAGATTCCTCAACTGCTCCCCCTCTACTGCCCTGCCTGCCTCAACTGCTCCCCTGCTAGGGCAGCCCCCCTAGTAGAGCAGTCCCCCTAGTAGAGCAGTCCCCCTACTAGGACTGGAGGAGAAGGGTGGGAATGCGGCAGTTGATGGGCGTGCTGGGGTTGGAGGAGGGGGTGTGTAGGTGAAGGCTGGACCTGGCGCGTAGCCATTGCTGGCGAGTGTTCTGTCGGCATCATTAGCGACAGCCATAGCCTCCGAGCCATCACACCGCCCACTACAACTCCCTCTAGCGCCTCATTCCCCCCATCACCCCATTCTTTCCCCGCCACCCACTTTCTCTCTGACCCCAGAAAGCCAGGGCTAAGCAAAGCGGAAGGGCAGAGCTACAATTATCACAGCCAGCGCCAACTTTGGCGACAGACTAGTTGGGCCGAGGCGACGGGCTAAGCTGGCAGGCGGAAGGAGGAAAGGAGCGAAGGCTAAGGGAAGGCAAGGTGAAAGGAGGATGTTGAGCGATTTCAGCGCAATGAGTGGCTGGCGATGATTTGAAATCCGGAGCGCGGGCGCGGATAAGTGGGCGCTATGCAAGGGAAATGAGGGCGCGATGAATGGCGGCGCCGTTCTGACCTTACCCTGGCTTTCATCGTCCCGCACAACTACAGGACAACCAGCGCCGGCGCTCCCATTCCATTCCACGCCCTCTCCACTACGGCTGCAGCATAGTGATGCCTCCATTATGCCTCCAGAATAACTCTCCACCTAACGCACCGCGGGCTCACCCTTTCATATAATCAACGCATTTTTCATGATTTTGAAATAAATAATTAATTTGCTGGCATATATCAGAACTATTACGGCTTTACTTTGAAATTGGAGTTCTTAAGAAAAAAAATTCGCTTGAAATACTTATTTGTCTTAAATTTATTCAATTTTTTAGCTCTCAATCAAATTTGGTCTGCCTCCAAATAACACCTGAAGCACCTTAGTAAATCCCAATCATTGCTTTGTTTCATCATGCCAAAAGCCCGTCTAAACGAAGTAGTCGAAAGTTATTTTGAAAATGTAGCAATGCAACTTTTGGAAATAGAATGGCTACAAAAAGAAAAAAGAGATGAGGCGCGTGCGTGAAGCGGGCGGAAAGTATAAGGGGAAGGAGGTAGTGGGTGGGGTAGGAAAAGAAGCGGGAGTCCAATGAACTGGCTGCGCTAACGAGCAAGGCGCACAAAGCCCAACGCCTCTCCTCATTAGCTCCCCTACTCAAATCTCCTGCCTCATCAGTTGGAAGGAGCGTACTGGGAAAAGCTGCAGAAGCAGAATATACAGCTTCATCTTTCAAGGCCTCTCGGCGGAAGGGCACATGCTTTCATTCCCTGCCCAGCCCTTCCGTTCACAGTCCGCCAAGTCTGCACCGCATTTGACCGGAACACTTTTCACGCTACTGCCTCGCCCAAACCTGCTGGCGTAAAAGCCCCCAACTACTCATGGCTGGGCTCAATCTCATATGAGAAATTGTTCAAACAGAAGGGTATGACGATTACGAACAATGACGGGGCCAGTCATTTATCGTCACTTAGGACGCGCCGTCTCAGAATTACGAAATTGTCAATTATGAGGGTTTTTGATTTGTGGGCATTTTTTTCATTTCGAACTGTTGTTTTAAAGGTTTTTGACGCCACCTGGTGGAGTTACATAAAAAAATATGGAGATTCAAATTCTGCAATAAAAAACGGGGTCAAATTCATGTTCATTCGATTAATGTTCCTCTCAAAAACTATCTCTAAGTGGGAGCATAACAGTAAGATGGAGCCTGTTAAGAAGGACCCTGAGCCTTGTGGGATATTGGCAAACTAGCTGTGTTGAGTACCTGTAGGGTGGGGCAGAGTGAAAGCTGGGCGACGTCCTCCGGGTCCGGATACATCCCCACTGTCGCCTGGCATCGAAAGCGCGTCCCTCGCCCCAGACTCACCGGACAGTATGTCAAACTAGCTGTGTTGAGTACCTGTAGGGTGGGGCAGAGTGAAAGCTGGGCGACGTCCTCCGGGTCCGGATACATCCCCACTGTCGCCTGGCGTCGAAAGCGCGTCCCTCGCCCCAGACTCACCGGACAGTATGGCAAACTAGCTGTGTTGAGTACCTGTAGGGTGGGGCAGAGTGAAAGCTGGGCGACGTCCTCCGGGTCCGGATACATCCCCACTGTCGCCTGGCGTCGAAAGCGCGTCCCTCGCCCCAGACTCACCGGACAGTATGGCAAACTAGCTGTGTTGAGTACCTGTAGGGTGGGGCAGAGTGAAAGCTGGGCGACGTCCTCCGGGTCCGGATACATCCCCACTGTCGCCTGGCGTCGAAAGCGCGTCCCTCGCCCCAGACTCACCGGACAGTATGGCAAACTAGCTGTGTTGAGTACCTGTAGGGTGGGGCAGAGTGAAAGCTGGGCGACGTCCTCCGGGTCCGGATACATCCCCACTGTCGCCTGGCGTCGAAAGCGCGTCCCTCGCCCCAGACTCACCGGACAGTATGGCAAACTAGCTGTGTTGAGTACCTGTAGGGTGGGGCAGAGTGAAAGCTGGGCGACGTCCTCCGGGTCCGGATACATCCCCACTGTCGCCTGGCGTCGAAAGCGCGTCCCTCGCCCCAGACTCACCGGACAGTATGGCAAACTAGCTGTGTTGAGTACCTGTAGGGTGGGGCAGAGTGAAAGCTGGGCGACGTCCTCCGGGTCCGGATACATCCCCACTGTCGCCTGGCGTCGAAAGCGCGTCCCTCGCCCCAGACTCACCGGACAGTATGGCAAACTAGCTGTGTTGAGTACCTGTAGGGTGGGGCAGAGTGAAAGCTGGGCGACGTCCTCCGGGTCCGGATACATCCCCACTGTCGCCTGGCGTCGAAAGCGCGTCCCTCGCCCCAGACTCACCGGACAGTATGGCAAACTAGCTGTGTTGAGTACCTGTAGGGTGGGGCAGAGTGAAAGCTGGGCGACGTCCTCCGGGTCCAGATACATCCCCACTGTCGCCTGGCGTCGAAAGCGCGTCCCTCGCCCCAGACTCACCGGACAGTATGGCAAACTAGCTGTGTTGAGTACCTGTAGGGTGGGGCAGAGTGAAAGCTGGGCGACGTCCTCCGGGTCCGGATACATCCCCACTGTCGCCTGGCGTCGAAAGCGCGTCCCTCGCCCCAGACTCACCGGACAGTATGGCAAACTAGCTGTGTTGAGTACCTGTAGGGTGGGGCAGAGTGAAAGCTGGGCGACGTCCTCCGGGTCCGGATACATCCCCACTGTCGCCTGGCGTCGAAAGCGCGTCCCTCGCCCCAGACTCACCGGACAGTATGGCAAACTAGCTGTGTTGAGTACCTGTAGGGTGGGGCAGAGTGAAAGCTGGGCGACGTCCTCCGGGTCCGGATACATCCCCACTGTCGCCTGGCGTCGAAAGCGCGTCCCTCGCCCCAGACTCACCGGACAGTATGGCAAACTAGCTGTGTTGAGTACCTGTAGGGTGGGGCAGAGTGAAAGCTGGGCGACGTCCTCCGGGTCCGGATACATCCCCACTGTCGCCTGGCGTCGAAAGCGCGTCCCTCGCCCCAGACTCACCGGACAGTATGGCAAACTAGCTGTGTTGAGTACCTGTAGGGTGGGGCAGAGTGAAAGCTGGGCGACGTCCTCCGGGTCCGGATACATCCCCACTGTCGCCTGGCGTCGAAAGCGCGTCCCTCGCCCCAGACTCACCGGACAGTATGGCAAACTAGCTGTGTTGAGTACCTGTAGGGTGGGGCAGAGTGAAAGCTGGGCGACGTCCTCCGGGTCCGGATACATCCCCACTGTCGCCTGGCGTCGAAAGCGCGTCCCTCGCCCCAGACTCACCGGACAGTATGGCAAACTAGCTGTGTTGAGTACCTGTAGGGTGGGGCAGAGTGAAAGCTGGGCGACGTCCTCCGGGTCCGGATACATCCCCACTGTCGCCTGGCGTCGAAAGCGCGTCCCTCGCCCCAGACTCACCGGACAGCCAGCATCACCACCTTCAATACCTCTCCAACTCCATTCTTCCTCTGAGGACGAACCCGCCTCTACCAGCTCTGGCCTCCGTCGCATCCGTGGAGACACTCTTCCCGCTCAGTCCCCGTCCGCCTAAAACCAACATTTCTAGGCCAATGCTCACCCAATATTTCAGCATTGAAAATGTGGCAGTGCATATCCGAGCGCAGCATTGAAACTTTGAGGCGACTCATCTGAGCGGGTTTTGGAAAAAGCGGCGGACCAGGAGAGCATCATGGCTGCCAGACCCCAATATTTGAGCAGTTGGAAAGAGCCAGAAAGTAGGACAAAGCTCGTTTGGCTTTGGGGACTGAGTAGGCGGGAGACTGAGGAGAGGTGAAGTTGGGCAGAGCTCCCGGGGGAGCTTCTCTCTTCCAAAAGGCAGAACCTGGAGCCCTGCGGCTGGCCATGCAGGCTGAGTGCTGAGGCTGGCGTGCAGATGCCTCCTCTGTTTCCTCTCCAATTTTTTCCTTCCACGCTACAATGGCATCCTTTTCAGCGTCAAGCTGCGGGAGCGGCTGGCAACGGCTGCTTTTTGGCAGTCAGCGAACTCTCTCTTTTAGGACAACATTTGGCACGATACGCGAGGACTGTCCATGTTGTACAACGTTTGCTTTTGTTCCCTAAAATATAGGCACTCTGGCGCACATAAAAAAAACTTTTTTCATACTTGAAATAATGCGACTGAAGTTTTTTTGCCCCATTTGCTTCCCAGAACTTAAAAGACCCAAAAGCCAGCCAGGTGATTGAGAATGATGGGAATGGCTGGTTTAGCGTAGGCCTGTTGGCGGAGAAGAGTTGGGAAATGCCTGGGGCCTGGCACGTCTGCCGCCGGCTCTAATTGACTTTCCGCTCACTTGCAAAACTTCCGCCAATGATTCAAGTCAAGTCGGCAGAGTGGCCATTTTCACGGGCACCCCGTGTGAAATAGGGGACTGGAACAGGGCCTGTATCATGCTTTGCAAATGAGAAGCTGAGGAGAGCGGGAGAAAACTACGGTGCTCTAGTTTCTTGCCACTTGGAAGGAATTGGACAGGAGTTTAAAGGGCGCTAATAGTGGCTTGCATGGGGCAGGGAAAGCGAGGCTTGAAAGGCAGCTGAAATGAGGCCTTGCATTCGCTCCATCCATTCATCCCTAAGCGAGCATCGCTCCCAAGGCCAAAGAAGCCTACCTCAAAGGCAAGTCTATGGAATTTCAGGTCTCACTTTTTCCCCAGCTGAAAGTAATTTCCCCTGGCCTGGAATAAAAAGAGAAAAAGAGACGTTAAAGTTTTCTTAAGCCTTTGCAGGTAAAACCTTCAGCCTAAGCTTTCACTTGCTGAATGAAGACATAGGCCCTTTTTCAGATTTAAAAAATACGTTTTACCAACTGTCCAAAATTTTTTGATAAACTAAGGAAGTTATTGCCTAAAATAATAAGATTTTTAGCAGCATCGATGTTTAAAAAAATACGAGTTGTTATTGTGAAAACAAACGCGATACTTACCAGCAGCAAAATAAGCGTGTTTAGCACATTTTTTGCCCTGGTTTCATTAGACACTCATGCAAAATCACGTGAAGCACAATGAGATTAGTTCCTTGTATTTTTACCACGGCGCAAAAGAGAGGGTGAATTAGCTGTTAGACGGAAGGCTGTGGCTACAACTCCGTATCCTAAGACCTAGCCTAGCACAATTCCACATGAAATGTAAAGCGATAATTTGATTATCCCATTCCTAATTGAAGCATCTGCTGTTGCCGTCAAGGCAAAAATTAGCATTTTCCTGGTACAATCAAATACATTTGTTTCAAGTTCTAGCGTGGATGACTTGGACAAAACATTATCCCCATCAGCATGTCAAACTGAGCGAAAGAATATTATGTTTAAAAATAAAAGAAAAAAATTAGTGACATACTATTTTTAAATAGATCAAAAAGTTCTGTGCTAGAAGCATGTAGCATGTGGCTGCAAGGGCTTAAATAATCGTTTGATCCAATCAGACAAGAACTTGTTATCTTGAATCTGGCAAACACAAATTCTTACATTATTCCAATAACAGTGACCAAAACAGATATCAAGGTCTCTATTTAGACTTCTAGATTTTGATTTCTGGATTCACATTTTCACATTATTGCATATCTTAACCTAATTGGTCGATCTTACAAAACCATGAAACAGTCACTTTGATTAGCTGTAAAATTATTTCTTAAAATTATTATGAATATGGCATAAAATTGGTATGTTTTGCGCGGCATGTAGGTTTATCCAGTGGTATCTTGAAAGATTCATCAGGGAAGGTGGGGGGAACTGGAACGTCAGAGGAATCGAAGCCCTTAACAGCCCCAGGGGGAAGGGGGGAACTTTTGAATTTGAACTAAAATGATGAAAATCTCAAATTCAAAAAAAAATCTCAAATTCATTCAATTTTTTACTGCTAATCCTGGTCGAAGAAAGTATTTTCTTGTTTTTATAGGTAGACCATCTCATTTTTCTTGAGGAAGGACAAAGCAGCAGCTGACACAATCGACCAACCATTTCGGCAAAGTGATTTGGCATTCCCGGCGGCTACATTGGCTGACGTGAACCATCAAAGGCTTTTTTTTCAAATCTAAATCTTTAACCTGAAAAGAGCAAACATTTTGGTACACTGAGCTGGTGCTTGTACGGAAAGTTTGACATCTGCACCTTTTCTGGTTTTGTAGGCGCAAAAGAGCAATTAGCAAAGCATGGGTGAATTGGTTCAGCTGGAGCAGGAGTAGGAATGGGGAGGAGAAGGGAGTAGTCTGTTAATCACCGGGCTTAGAGCGGACAGGATTGGTGCCAGATTAATTTATGCATCGCAGACTCTTTTCACCCGCTCCGCTCTCAATGCCCTTCATCCATTTGCCTAGCAAGCCCTTTACCGACTAGTTTGAAACCGTTTGTGAAGAATCGTTTAATCACAATGGCCTACTAATGCAATGTCATTCAGACCGAATTAGACTGAGTTGTTGAGCCGGGTGGAGGTGGAAGAGAGGAATGGGGAGTGATATTGAGCGTAGAGAAGAGAGTGAAAGAAGAGGCACTGGGCAGTGGGAGTGTAAAAAAGACCGCATGAGTCCACAATTACGAAGTTGCGGGGCGCCTTGATGGGGATGGAAGGGGTAGGAAGAAGGGTGGTCTGGTGCAGGAAGAAGGGTGGTTTGGTGTATCAGGGCGGGAGGAATGGGTCAGCCCCTTCGGAGGGAGTGGAAGCCGGTGTGGTCAGTGATCCACGGGTGGCGGAGGAAGAAAGGCCCCGTCCAATGCTCCCGACTCAATGAACCCCGCCCTCCTCCTCGTCCTCTCCGCCCTGCCCCATGCATTCTGTAGTTCTCTGCTTTCCTTTCCACCTTTCTTCCTAAATTTATGCCCAACTCAGTTAGACATCCATTTTACAGCACCAATTGGAACCAAATCTTATCTGGCTTTGCTACGCTGTAAAATTGATTTTATCTAATAATTAAAATCAATTATTGTGGTTTAACCGTAGTCGCAAGTATTTCCAAAAGAATTAGGACGGGAAAAATTCTGTTCGGCTAAGGCTGGACGGGGATGGGAGCGGAACGGTTGCGGGGGTCATCGGGGCGAAAATCCTTGGCCGGCCGCATCGCACGCCACCTCATCCACGGCCCTCCAGCCGCCGACCACTGGACGCCCTGGGGGCCCTGGGCTCCCTGCACTGCCGATCGAGCTACTCGCCGCCGTCACTGCCCTCCAACCGCCGCATGCATTGGGCAGCTGGAGCAAAGCCGCCCCTGCAACCTTCACACCACCACCACCACGCCCCAGCCCTCCACCATGCCCTCACTGCCGCTCCAGCAGTTGATCGGCGGACAGCATCTCAGTGCCGCTCAACTGAGCTGCTTGGATTTTAGGCGGAATGGGGGCAGAAGCGAGAGGAGGCAGGAAGGGTGGGAGGAGAAGAGGAGCAAGAGCACTTCAGAACCTCCTTCTTCGAAAGAGGAATGGGCCAATCTACGTAGGCCCCCGGCGCCAGATAAGCTCATGCTCAGCCAAACCGACCTCAGCCAGCCAGACATTGACGGTTGCTTCTCATGTCCAATTGCAGGCTTTGGCAAAATCAGCTGGTCTTTTCTCGGCTGACTCCTAGAACCCCCCCCCCCCCCCCCCGAAGAATAACACCCCCCCCGCAGATATACACCCCCCCCCCCCGAAGAATAACACCCCTCCCCCGAAGATATACACCCCCCCCCCCCCCCCCCCGAGAGGGTACTATATTGAAAATTTTTTTATTGCCTTAACATACTTCTCTGTACATATCTCGAAATTTAAACTCACGGAATTTTCATGTAGATTGTGGACATTGAATGCTTTTGTACTGGTGGTTTTCCGCCTGAATTCCCTTGTTTTTGCAGCAGCGCCCAATCTTCCCTTCCAGCCACCTTTTGCTCCAATCCTGGCGTTCATTGAATAAAATCAGCTTGGGAAGAACTAGCGCAGCCGACACAGGAGGCCTGCCCCCAGCAGCGCCTCCGCATCTGGAGCCTGTACGACATTGTCTTCGGCTTCCTCTCCTTCTTCAACGCCTTCTTCGGTGGGGAGAGCTCCAGCCTGGACTACAGCTACCTGGACATCAGCAACACGGACAAGACGGCCAGCTCCTTTTGCCTCTTTGTCCACCCCAACCTCAGTTCCACCTCTAGGCTCTTCTTTTAGCCTCTCCTGTGTGTGTACTGAGCCCTTTCACTTTCTCCACAATCCCTTCTGCTGGCGCTGGCATTATCAGCAAAAGCAGCCCCTAGCTCTCTAGCCCTTCCAAACCTTCTAGAAATTTCTTCTTGCATTTGTGACGTCAGCATTCAGCCTTGCCCAATCCTACAGCCTTAGTACCTACCTACTAGGTCCCAAGCAGACACGTACAGTAGAGTTCTGTTGCATAATGCTCTGCTAGGCTAGGCTAAGCATAGGCCCCTGACCCACATGCATACACTGGCTCCCCTCTTACCTACCTCTACTTTCATTTGACTCACCTTCACTTTCACCCTTCACCTTTACCTTTGCTGGCGCCTGCTCCTTCTTCCCTTTCACTCTGTCAAAAAAGCCCTCCTCAGGGCTAGAAAAATAGCAATACATTTATCCTACTTCGTTCAGTTACGTATTGCTGATTTTTCTAGCCCTGAGGAGGGCTTTCTGAGACAGAGTGAAAGGGAGAAAGGAGGCGGCAAAGGTAAAGGTGAAGGGTGAAAGTGAAGGTGGGTCAAATGAAAGTAGAGGTAGGTAAGAGGGGAGCCAGTGTATGCATGTGGGTCAGGGGCCTATGCTTAGCCTAGCCTAGCAGAGCATTACGCAACAGAACTCTACTGTACGTGTCTGCTTGGGACCTAGTAGGTAGGTACTAAGGCTGTAGGAGTGGGCAAGGCTGAATGCTGACGTCACAAAGAGTGAAAGAGGAAAATTCTAGAAGGTTTGGAAGGGCTAGAGAGCTAGGGGCTGCTTTTGCTGATAATGCCAGCGCCAGCAGAAGGGGTTGTAGAGAAAGTGAAAGGGCTAGGTCGACACACAGGAGAGGCTAAAAGAAGAGCCTAGAGGTGGAACAAATTTCGTGAAGGAGGGAGAGGCAAAAGGACCGGGCCTCGCACCTGTCTTTGTGGGAGATGTCCAGTCACGTGTTGCGTCCCATCCTTCCGTTCTCCCCACCCCCGACGGCGTTGAAGAAGGAGGGGAAAGCGAAAACTTTTCTGAAAAGGCTCCAAATCCAGAGGCGCTGATGTGGGAGGCCTCCTGTGTCGGCTCAGCTAGTTCTTCCCAAGCTGATTTTATTCAATGAATGCCAGGATTGGAGCAAAAGGTGGCTGGAAGGGAAGATTGGGCGCTGCTGCAAAAACAAGGGGAATTCAGGCGGAAAACCACCAGTACAAAAGCATTCAATGTCCACAATTGTACACTGAAAATTCCGTGAGTTTAAATTTCGAGATATGTACAGAGAAGTATGTTAAGGCAATAAAAAAATTTTGGATATAGATTTTTTCTTGGGGGGGAGGGGGTGTCCCTCGGCGGGGGGGGTGTTATTCTTCGGGGGGGGGGGCTGTATTCTTCGGGGGGGGGGTGTTATTCTTGGGGGGGGGGGGGGGTT
>JASANA010007303.1:0-19141 GCA_030248095.1 Ptycholaimellus sp. GST1_10
ATTCGAACCCATTAGCTTCATTTAACTGACCAATCGCTTACACCACTACACCACTGGTGCATATGGCTAGTCCATTCACTTGAAGATTTATGAATAAAAACAATAGATCAGGCACTGGGACCCGGGGAGGGGGGGGGGGGGGTGGAAGAAATGAATACCTACTATCGTCCATTGAATAGATGCGGAGAAGAAAGGAGAAGAAGAAGAAGGAGTTCGGACAAATGGTTTTGAGTGATTTGCTAATGATTGCTGCAACTTTCTGGCAAACTCTCGCGAGTTTTGGTCAATTAGAGGATGCTCTTTCCAATGAAAAAAGAATTAGAGCAAATGAAGCTTCCTGTGAGGAGCAAGAGCCTTATCAAAATAAAGATCTAGCAATAACCCTCAAAACGTACACCTGGGTCGAAAAGAGGGGCTGGGTGCTGACACTGCGCTAAAGCTGCGTTCGCGGCAGCCCAATAATGAACAAAAAATTATAAATATAAAAAATTTAAAAAACCTATTAATCCTAGATTTAAATCTTTTCCGCGATGTTACTTTTTCGATGTTTTAAGAGAATGAATTCATTTTTTGCATCAAAATTTGAAGTTTTTAATGTAAAAATTTGAAGGAGGATAAAAGGAACAATTTTAATTGTAGTTTGCGCTGTGCGAGGATGCAGAGCTTGGCGAAGCAGTGAGGGCTGGGGCGGGTGGGTTTGTGGAGAAGGAGGAGGAGGCCTGCCGTGTGCCTTGGACCCAGGCTCTGGAGTATGTGCGCGGGCGGAAATGCTTCCTCCACAACGGCCAAGCATTCATTCTCCGCTCCGAGATGACCGCACTCATTGCTGCCCGCTTCCGCAGTCGCCTTTCTTTGGCGCTTGCGGTTCTTCTTTATTCCTCTCCTCTTATTTCATTCTTATTTGAATAGCTGCTTGATAGTATAGGCGCGCATTCTGTGACAATTCTCTTAAGATTTGACGGTTGAAACACCCTTTTGCATTAGATTATGATAGACAATGCCATCCTTGCCGTGAAAACGCGAATTGGTTTGCAAAGACGGCGGGAAAGTATTTCGGCTACATGGGCGAGGAGGAGCGACTGGGCGGATTCCTGAAGAAGCTCAACGCCCACACCTACATCGGCGAATCCTTCAGCGGGGCCAAGGACGGGGAGGCCGTAGGTCTCAAGGACATCCCACAGGCATCCACGAACTTTCTTGGGCCCCAGGAAGAATAAGAATTTCTTGAGTTTAGGTAGCGCCGGAGTCGTTCCCACTGTGCATGCAGACGCTCTACCGCCACCTCAAGGCCAACCATCACCTTCGCTATGGCGGCCGCCAACAGCTTGGCCTCTTCCTCAAGGTTATTCCTTCACCCAACTCTTCTTTCTAAGAATATAGGCGGCAAACAATTGGAAGCCGTTTGGATCAGCCCACATGAGTCAAGGAGGGTAAAAAAGGGGTTGAGGGCGTGGGGCTGACGCTGGAGGAATCTCTGCAGTTCTGGCGACAGGAGTTCCGCGGCGTGGCCGACGGTGACAAGTTCGACAAGCAGTACGCCTACAACATTCGCTACCACTACGGCAAAGAAGGTACCAGCCAACTTCAATTGGCGCTGTCTGATAGGGGCCAGAGTTAGGGTTTTGAGGTCGGCGGAAGGAGGTGACAGGGGCCTCGTGCAGTCGCATCATCTGCTCCAACCCCCCGGGGCCCGGCGACGCTCACGGATGCCCCTTCAAGCACTCCGACGTCGCCTCCCTCCGCACCTCCCTTCAGGCTCTACGCCTCAGCAAGCCTCACATCGAAAGGGTCCCCGACCATTATTCCTTTTTTGCTTACGAGGAATATACTTTCAAACATATAATTTCAGTTTTTATAAAAATTTCAATGATTTTTCAAATTTCAAGAGCAGAAAAAAAGAGGAAGGAAGTTGTAGGTGTTGGAGCTGAAGCAGGCGGGTCAGTTCGATCACGCGTGCAGCCGAGTGCTGGAGTTCACGCACGGGATGAAAGAGGGCGACCTGCCCCAGCTCATCGGCCACCCCAATCAATACTTCAGCGAAAGCCGGGCCTATCGCTCCGGGGCCAAGACCAACCTCACCATTGGTTTGAATTTATCACTTTGCTTTGTTTGGCAAAACTCATGACAAAAAGATGTTGCAAAATTTTAGAAGCATTGCTTTGATGCTATTTGAAAACAACACCAATGCTTGCTCTACTTAGGTGAATCGCTGGCCTTCCAGGCGTCGCAGTCTCAAAGCCAGAAGCCTGTTTGATCAGTCTCTTTGATTGCTTTACCACTCTATTCATGTTGCTCTTCTGCATTTTAACCATTATTCGGAACTTCGTTTGCGACGAGACTCTGGATGGATTGCTGCATTCGGAATGCGCAAACAATCGGAAAACACAAGGCAATCGGCAACCGTTCAAGGTATCACAGCCGTAAAGGAATGCTTTGGAAACTGCTTAATTTCTTCGACATCTGACCAAATCGAATACAGAAAGCATTTGGCCAAGAAAAGGCGAATAGGGCATGCGAAATTCTGGCCTAACTGGCAAAAACTAACCTAGTTTGCTATCCCAAATGCCCGTTTGCTTAGAGCAAATTTTTGCGAAGAAAATTGAAACAAAAAGACCCAGATAGACCCTTTGGGTGGTCTGGATATGAAAAATAAAAAGGGCTCTGGCCTAAAGGAGGGAATGCCTAAACAGGTCAATCCAAGAACTTGGTCGGGGAGGCGGTGTTTGGTAGCGGGGAGACACCGCCGGCTAGACGGGAAGCCAATTCTTCCTCCTCCGAATCAGCCTCCTTCAGCGTCGTCGCAGCTTCCTCCTCCTCCAGCTTCTTCTGGGAGGCAGCGGCTTTGAGTCGCCCCACTGCCTTGCTGGCCAGTCGAATGAGCTGTCCGTTGTTGAAGCTCACCAGCGCTGCGTAGAATCGACCCTCTGCAAATATTCTTTACCTCTACATTCCACTACGTGAGACAGTAGATCACAGATTGTATTTGCTTTGATTCTCTATTTTAGGAAGAGCAGTATTGTCTTGCTTTGAAGCCCATTTTTCTGCTCTTAGTAAACCCTCAGAAGCTTTCGATATTTTTAGTTGTTATTGGAATGGCCACTTTTAACTTCAAATGACGTTAGTGAAAGGGTAAAAAGCATGTTTAATTGGAATAAGCTAGGAGATGAGTGTTAAGGATGCGCCAGGGGACTGCCTGACCAGGGGTCTCTGATGCCCAGCCAAAGGTCCAGGCAATACATACACTGCGCTTGGGAGGGGAGGGAGATCTCCTAGACCCTTTAGACCCCACACTCACATGCTACTTCTACCTTCCTTTTTCTGATTTAGAGAGCAAGGGCAACAACAAGTAAAGAAGCTTAGAAATGAGTGTGAGCCCGTTCCCCGAGGAGACTGGCGTTAGAGAATCGGCGCCTTCGGTTTCTGGTGCATCGGAAACAGGCACCGAAGCCACGGCCTGGGAACCTGGTTCTAATTTTACTCATTCAGTCATAGCCTTGCCTGATGGAAAAGCTTTTGAGGCAACACCCGTCTGTTCAGCTTCAGCCACGAATGGCTGATCGACAAGGAGACCTTCGCCAAGCACTTCAGTGCCAATCGAACCCATGCCCAGCTCCGCAAATTCGTCGTCCTGAAGCGCATCCACTGGATGCTCCTCTGCCACCGCAAGAACTACAACACCTATCGCCAGGTTTGCCTATCCCCACTCCCTCCAGCCCCTTACCAGAGCCCCATCCCAGGCCTTCCTCTTCGCCATCCAGCCGAGAGACGCGGGCCCGGACGAACTGCGCATCCACAGCGCCTCTGTCCGCGTACGAGCTCTACAGGCAACCCTCCTTCCAGCTCTTCTACACTGGTAGATAGAAAAGAAGTTGGAGGCGAATGGGGAAGGCCCACCTCCTCCAAACACAGACTCCACAACGGCCGGCGGCGTCTTTGCCGAGCTGGACCTCAGCAACTTTGCCGTGGCCAGTTTCAGAGTCCGCGTCTGTCTCCCTCTCACCGCCTCACCAGCAGAGGATAGCCAAGAGGAGATGGTGTCCAGTTCACGATGGAAGGGGAGACGTTGCTGAGTGAAGACCGACTGGCCTACCGGGACGACATCACGATGCTGATGGGCCCTGTGGAGCCCGGCTCCACCTGCACCATCCAGCTGAGGGACGGCCAGGAGATCATCATCCACAAGGGTCCCTCTCTCTCTGCTGAGTGAAGACCGACTGGCCTACCGGGACGACATCACGATGCTGATGGGCCCTGTGGAGCCCGGCTCCACCTGCACCATCCAGCTGAGGGACGGCCAGGAGATCATCATCCACAAGGGTCCCTCTCTCTCTGCTGAGTGAAGACCGACTGGCCTACCGGGACGACATCACGATGCTGATGGGCCCTGTGGAGCCCGGCTCCACCTGCACCATCCAGCTGAGGGACGGCCAGGAGATCATCATCCACAAGGGTCCCTCTCTCTCTGCTGAGTGAAGACCGACTGGCCTACCGGGACGACATCACGATGCTGATGGGCCCTGTGGAGCCCGGCTCCACCTGCACCATCCAGCTGAGGGACGGCCAGGAGATCATCATCCACAAGGGTCCCTCTCTCTCTGCTGAGTGAAGACCGACTGGCCTACCGGGACGACATCACGATGCTGATGGGCCCTGTGGAGCCCGGCTCCACCTGCACCATCCAGCTGAGGGACGGCCAGGAGATCATCATCCACAAGGGTCCCTCTCTCTCTGCTGAGTGAAGACCGACTGGCCTACCGGGACGACATCACGATGCTGATGGGCCCTGTGGAGCCCGGCTCCACCTGCACCATCCAGCTGAGGGACGGCCAGGAGATCATCATCCACAAGGGTCCCTCTCTCTCTGCTGAGTGAAGACCGACTGGCCTACAGGGACGACATCACGATGCTGATGGGCCCTGTGGAGCCCGGCTCCACCTGCACCATCCAGCTGAGGGACGGCCAGGAGATCATCATCCACAAGGGTCCCTCTCTCTCTGCTGAGTGAAGACCGACTGGCCTACCGGGACGACATCACGATGCTGATGGGCCCTGTGGAGCCCGGCTCCACCTGCACCATCCAGCTGAGGGACGGCCAGGAGATCATCATCCACAAGGGTCCCTCTCTCTCTGCTGAGTGAAGACCGACTGGCCTACCGGGACGACATCACGATGCTGATGGGCCCTGTGGAGCCCGGCTCCACCTGCACCATCCAGCTGAGGGACGGCCAGGAGATCATCATCCACAAGGGTCCCTCTCTCTCTGCTGAGTGAAGACCGACTGGCCTACCGGGACGACATCACGATGCTGATGGGCCCTGTGGAGCCCGGCTCCACCTGCCCCATCCAGCTGAGGGACGGCCAGGAGATCATCATCCACAAGGGTCCCTCTCTCTCTGCTGAGTGAAGACCGACTGGCCTACCGGGACGACATCACGATGCTGATGGGCCCTGTGGAGCCCGGCTCCACCTGCACCATCCAGCTGAGGGACGGCCAGGAGATCATCATCCACAAGGGTCCCTCTCTCTCTGCTGAGTGAAGACCGACTGGCCTACCGGGACGACATCACGATGCTGATGGGCCCTGTGGAGCCCGGCTCCACCTGCACCATCCAGCTGAGGGACGGCCAGGAGATCATCATCCACAAGGGTCCCTCTCTGTCTAGCCTAAAGAGGAGTGTGAGAAGGGGGTGATGGGGGTATGCAGGGGTGCTGAAGAAGCAGTGCGCGGTGTTCGCGGCGATGCTGCGGGAGGACGGGATGCGGGAGAGCCGTGAGGACCGGGTGGAGATCTCCGACCTCAGCCCCAGCGTCGTCCGCGCCCTCCTCCACTGGCTCTACACCGGCCGCGTCCCCGGCTGGCTCCAGACCGAGGTCCCCTAGGCCCCTCTCTCCCCTACGCCATGGAGGAAGGGGAGTTGGAGGAGGACGCAGCTCAGCTGTCGGAGCTGTACGTGGCGGCGGACAAGTACGGGGTGTGTCGGCTGCAGGCGGAGTGCGCGGCGCTGCTGCTGGAGAACCTCTGCAACGACAGCGTCTGCTCCGCCCTCGCTCTCGGCGACACATTCGACGACGTCGGGCTCAAGGAACAGGCTCTCCAGTACCTCCTCAACAACTTCTACGACGTTCTATTCTTTCAAACCTCTACCACGCCCTGTCCTGAGCTTTTCTCATTTTCAGGTGCGTCATCTGGTCTACTTCGAACGCCTCGTCAAAGAGCATCCACATTTGGCACTAGAAATACTGCGTAGTGTCTCTCACACTCCCAAATGATTCCAAACATTTCAAATAACCTCTTCAACCAATCTGGTCTGTTACCATTATTATGCTCATTTCGTCTTTTCCTTCGTAATGGTCTTTAGTTTTAGTTTCATCTTGTGCTCATGAACTGTAGAAGTTACATTTCCAAAATGTATGTGACCCGATTGTTAGAAAAATGCTCCTGCTATCTTTTGCAATGTTTGGAAGAAGAAAATAGGGAACCGGCGAGTAGATGAAGAGGTAGGAAGGCAAGGAGGTCCAAGTCTTCCTGGGCGGAGTCGGTAGAGGATGGGGAGTGGAAGGAGCGTTTGCCAGCGGCCTTGACGGCATATCGACGAGCCAGCTCATGCTTGAGGCAACGTAGGTAGCTAAGCAGGCTGGAACGCCCCAGCTCATTCTCCGCCAAACCCCCGCCCCACCCTTCCAGCTGCAAACACCTTTCATAGTTCCTCAACAAATCAATCGAGCTACAATTGACACTTGATACATATCCTCTATACATTTTTACAATTTTTGATGGGTAAAATATACACATTTGAAAATTTTGAAAAATTTTGTAAATATGAGTCCTCTTCAGCCTTTGATGAAGATTTAATGTAAATGAAGAAACCTCAATGCGAGTGCAAATACGGCCATCCTCGTCAGAAGTGGTGTGTCGGAATTTGACGCTACGATAGAAGGAGACTAGGAGCAGGAGAATACTGGCGGAAAAGCGAGTGAGCGCCAGCATTCCCATCTCTTGCTCCAGACACAAATATCTCCGATTTTCCTCACCCACATCCTAAATCGCATTCATTTTTCCCTTTGAAAGCCAAAAAACAAGCTATTTCAATAAATCTAGCCTCAAGTAGAGAGCAGAGGAAGGTAAGCCATTGAAGCTTGTCCCAGGCCAGCTTGCTAAGATGAAGGCTGAGACCGCACGAGCTCATCTCCACTCCTTCGAAGTCGTCCAAGGAGGGGCTGCGCCTATTGTTCCCCTATTTCCCAACCTTCCAGGGTTGGAGGAGCTGAAGCTAACCTTCCTCCGGACCAACGATTGTCCTCCTCCTGCCGCTGCTCCTTCACCTTTGCAGTGTACAACTCCAGCTCCAGAACGGGCACCAGCTGCAACAATTAGCAGCCGCCCATTCCTGCCTCTTCTCTTCTCAGCAGCAGCTGAACCCCTGGAAACTGGTCACAGAGTCGATTGTAGGACTTGAGCAGGTCGGCACGCAGAAATTTGCTAGACCGCAGCTGCTCAAACGGCTGTCCTGCAAGTTCATCCGTTCAAGAAGAGGCAGAAATGTTGAATGGGGATGATGGACCCCAAACGATAGCAGTGGGAGAGTGGGGGAGTGAAAGATTGGTGATAGTATAGATGAGGGCGGCGTTGGAATAGTGATTGAGGCTGCGGATGGGGTCGTCGCCGCTGATGCGAACCTCCTCCCGCCGACAATCAGCCAACTGTCGCTCCACCTCATGATACCACGACGACTAAGCTTACATTATTAACTAGTAGCTGAGAGTTTGTAACCACATCAAAGGTTGAAAGATGCGTCCACTGGGTCTGAGCCATGACCAGGTTCCAGACCTTGCGCGGCTGCTGGCTGTACCACGGTTTTCCGCCCAGCTTCCCACCCTCAAAGAAAGCAAGCTCAGAGTATAGCCGCTGGTTGAAGGAGGGGAGGAAAAGCTGGAAACGGGAATGAGGAGCTCGGAATTGTCGATGGCAGCCACTTCGTTGGCTTTGATGAAGGCACGAGCGATGATGCGTCGTCGCTCCTCCACCATCCCCTTCAGATCCAGGAAGGCATCCGGATCAGTCTCTGCCAACTCCTTGGCGCCCACATTGAACTGGATCGTGTCCGTCTGGTGCTGGGCCAGGGACCTACGCCAACAACCATCTCCACTGCTGATAGGGGCTCGGAAAGGAGTGGGAAACGTGGCGATGAGGGCCACTTTCTGGAGGAAGGGGAGAGGGATGCTGGCGAGGTCCAAGATGGGACGTCCACGGAGGTGTCGAGGCTGAAGACGGGCGTAGGCGGCGGCCACGGGGGCCGGAAGGCCGAGGAAGCCGCTGGCCACCGTGTAGTGCTCGCTGTTGCCCGACTTCGACGTCGCCGGCTTCACCACGCTCACCTGGACGTGGTGGAGATGAGTATGGGAGATTTCAAAGGGGGAGGAAGGAACGTGGCTGAAGGAGGAGCAGAGGAGGAAGAGGAGGGCGGAGGATTCGGGCTCGAAGAGGGTGAAACGCTTGAGGACCAGAGAGCCGCCCAGCTCCAGCACACTCATCCCCATCATCGCCTCGCTCAGTTGCAGCGGGTACGTCACCGCCTCCTGAAATCCAGGACCGGTGAAGGACGATTATTTCGATAAATTGATTTTCTTATCCTCCCCTTCTTTTGAAGGATGAAAAAGAAGGTAACCTGAGCAGCAGGATCCCACTGGCAGTCGATAGAGCCGTCGGCAGTGACAAGATGGAAGCGGCCTTGACGGCGTGCGAGGCTCCTCAGCTCCTGTCCGAGGCCGGGCTCGAAGCAGTCGCCCGTGTTGCTGGTGCCAAAGAGCCAGCGCTCCGGAGTCTCTGCGATAAGACGATCGTCCGAGATCATCTCCTACAAAATGGGTCCCTGTGAAAATTCTCATTGGATCAAAGTTCATCACATCGTAGCAGTTGCCCTCGTAGCATGGATTCAGCGACGATCCAAACCACTCCCACCTCAAATAAGTCCAAATTTTATTCATCGATTTGGCCAAGAGGGGGAGACTGGATGGGTGGATGAAAGTATGATTTGACGTAGTGGTTGAGGGCGAGGATGAAGGCCCCGGGAGCTTCGCAGAGGTGCAGACTGCGGAAAACCCGCTGTCCTTTGCTGTACTGCAATGATGTCCTCTCCTAGAGCAAGGATGTTCTCCTCAATTGTAAGTGGGTGAACCGGTTGCACGAGCTGTGGATAGGTGAGGAGGATTTCGAAGAGCTTGCACCAGGCAATTGTCACAAGCTCATTGGGCGCAATTCGCTTGATGGATGGATAGATGATGCCAGCTGGGTTCATGGCCTGTAGGCGTTGTTAAATGAATAATTGTAGGTGCGGGGGAGAGAAGGCGGGAAAGAAACCTGGGTGTGTAGGTGCCATTCTTCCATATCGCGGCCCTCCAGCATCTCCTTGGCCTCGTTCAGACGATCCTTGTCCTCGTTCAGTCTAAGCTTAATGCCCTCACGCTGCTGAAATTATGTTATTATTCGACAATTAGTTAGATAAGCTTAGAATTTCGTTAAGAAACATCTGCCATATGGGTGTCAATGTGGCGATAATTTTACATTTTAATTTATTGGTTAGATTGTATATTGCCAGTAAGGTGAGGAACCGTGTCAAGCTGGGCATGGGGAGCGGGTAATTGGAAGAGGGGGCAGGTGTGCCAGTCGAAGGAGGTGAAGAGGGAGGGTTTGAGGGCGAAGGAGCTATCCTGGCCGTTGTCGTCGCGGAGGACAAAGCGTCGCTTGTGCACCGCCTCACACAGCTGCTGATAGCGCCCACTTAGCTCCTCTTCACTCATCACCCCTCGCCCCTTCTTCACCCGTCTAAACAACTCTATTGTCTCTGACGAAATGACGCGCTCAGACTAACCAGCCCCTTTGGCTACTCCTGTTGTGCATTCCGATCAAAGAAAAAACTGCGCAACTGAAATATTGAGAAAGGCAACCGCCTTTGAATATTTTTGAGTGTTTGTGTCGTCTTTTCAATCAGTTGTGTACCTAAATAACATCAATTGAAACCAGTAAATTTATTGAACCGAATCCAGCCTTCGTCGAATGAGAGAGAAGATGAACCCTGTACAGTGCAGTTTAGAAAATCAGCAGCAAAAGCCAACCCAGCGACCAGCAATAAAAGACAACCTTTACCAAATAGGTGCCAAGATGAATGATGAATAGAGTTGAGCTGAGAGGCAAAGCGAAGTGCGGACAAGTTTCTGGCTGATGTGGCACAGGGCGTGTGAATTTGGGGAGCAGGAGAGGGTGAATAGGTCAAGAGGAGGCGGCAGAAATGGGAGTAGGGAGAGGCTGCTGGTGGTGTTCATCAGCGGCGTCGAGGGAGCGTCGTTGGAAGGCGTCGCGTATGATGGTGGTGATGATGGCCGCGTCCGCCTCGTTGAGGAGGCCCAGCTGGACCAGCTCCTTCGCCAGCGTCTCCGCCGCCTCCGTCTCCTTCACCTCCCCGCTCAGCTCTCGATTCATCTGCACCTCAGCCACCTCACCAACCACCCACCCATCCACAGCGACAACCTGGTCATCCAGGCGTAGTCGTAGCTTCACCTTGAGCTTGCCGGCGGCGTCGGTGGCAATCTGGCCCGTGGCGGAGACGACGCGGCGGTCCTCCACCATCTTCGCCTCCTTGGCGGCCTCCGTCTTGGCGGCCTTCTCCGCCTCCGCCTTCTCCCGCTGTCGACGCAGCAGCTCCTTCTTCTGCAGCAGTAGGCTGGGATGTGAGCAGGTGGAGGTGAAGGGTGGAGAGGCCTTGTCGCTGTGTCGTGGTCGTCGTTGTCCGGGTTTGTCGGGTGGGGGTCGTGTAATGGGTCGGCTGGGGGCCAGTTGGTTCTGCTTCACAGTGGCCCTGGCTGCCACAGCCGGAGCGAACGCTACGAGAGGGTAGATCCCGTTTCTCCAATTTCATTTTCCATTCATTTTCCAAACGATGTGAAAATCATGTTGTCAATGCGCCTGCTATGGGTAGAAGGTGAATGGGAAAAGTAGTACCTGACATCCTCGAGGAACTTGTCAAGTTCGAGCATAGGAATCTGGGAGTAGAGGATCTGGACACCCTTGGAGGGAATCTCGGCCACCACTCGCTGCTGGTCTGCATCCGAGCGCCCCCGAATGTGCTCCTCCAGCAACGATTCGTTCACTCAAAATTCATTTGCCTCCACCTTCCACTCCTACTCATAGCACTCCAAAGGCTCACCTTCAGAGATCTGAAGGTACTTCCGCTTCGCCTCCTCGCTCAAGTCTTCCTCCATACTCTCGTAGCGTTCTGAGGGCAGGACGGATTTGAGCAGTTGAGCAGACTATGTTGAGTAAGAGAAGAAACTGGGTCCATTGACGATGGCGTGTGCAGCGAGGAGTTTGAGGGAGTGTACTTCGAAGAGGACGGAGTGGAAAAGAAGTTGCCGGGCGCTGGGCCGCTTCTCTGGACTCACTTCCAGACAGGCCATGATGAAGTCCTGCCAACAGCAGCAAATTAGACCTACCCACTTTTGTGGCTATAGGATGAGTGGAGCCTTCTGGCGAGGCTGGTCCTTGAGGAGGTCGAGCTTCTTCATGATGGCGTCGTGGCTGAGGAGGTGTGGCTGCGGTGTCTTGGCCTCCGTCTTCTCCCCCTCCCCGTTCGTGAAGCCCAGCACGGACATCTTCAAACATCTCCCCAGCTCACCTCCACACCATTCTGCAGTGAGCCAAAAGAAAAGACCTCGAGCAGACAAACACCGAGGGAGTAGATGTCCGCAGCTACCGTCACCTGCTCGCTGGCTGAGAAGAGTAACTGGTTGAAGGTGGGGGGAGGGGAGGAAAGGGTAAAGACGAACTCTCGTACTCCGGGGCCATGTAGTGCATGAGTTTGAGGCTGTCGCGGAAGGTCTTGACGTGGTGGTGAATGGCGTTGGGGGCGACGCAGCCGATCTTGATGAGGCCGTTCTGCTGGATGAAGATGGTGTTGCAGCTGAGGTTGCCGTGGATGATGGGCGGCTGGGAGCTGTGCAGGTAGTTCAGGGCTGACAGAATCTGCGTCGCCCACTTCCGCCATGACTTCAACATCCATTCCCCCTCTCATCGCCCTTCTTGGTAAGTAGTGGTAGTTTAACCTTTTCGCTCATGCTGTTGTTGCCCTTACGGGTTCGTTTCAGGAACTGGCTCATGTTTCCCGAGGACATGTACTCCGTGATGAAGATAATCTAAAGAAGGCGTTTGAGGGAGTGAAAAGGGAGTGGGATGGAAGGGAGTAAGAGTAAATAACCCTAGCAGCCTTGCCAGTCTTGGGAGCAGGTTCCTTGGGCTCTTTGGCGGACTCCTTCTCGTCCGTCCACCACTTGTAGAACTTCACCAGGTTGCAGTGGTCCAGCTCCATGAGGTTGTTGAAGATTGCGCTGATGGCCTTCTGAAATTGACCAACCTCTCAGATCTGATGGACTATCCTGGAAGTCTGGAAATAAAGATATTCTTGGGTGGTCTTGGAGCACGAACACGCGGGGGAGAAAGAGGAATGGAAGGACACAGGATAGCCACATGGCGCTAGATAAAGGATGAGCAAATGATGCCGTCATACCTCTGTTCGCAGATTGAAGTGCTCAAGCCGACTCGTCATACTAGCCAGTCATACACAGGGGCATAGAAGCTGTGAAAGGATGGGAAAGGGAGTAAGACCTCTTGGAGGCGGAAATTCTTCCGTTCGCTGAACTGGACCTCGTTCCAGACTACCTCGTTCCCCGTTTCCGTGTCCATGGCCAGATAGGCTGCGTCTATGCCTGGCACATCTCGCTGGCGTACCTCAAACCGCCTCCACTCTATCACCAGACGATAGGTGTTGGTAGAAGGGGAGTTGCCTGTTCTCGACGCTTCTGCCAGCGTCCACAAGGGCTCTCCTCCAGGATCTCGTCCTGGTCATCGTCCTCGGACTCTGAGCTGGCCTTCACCTTCTCCTCCTTCTCCTTCTTCCCCTCAGCCGCCTTCTCCGTCTCCTTCCGCTCCCCTCCAACGCTCTCCTCCACGCTCTCCTTCCGCATCGGTGTCGCTGCCCCCGACGCCATCCGCCTCAGCACCACCTGCGTCTTCATTCCAAGGAGCCAAGGGAAAGCCAGCAACTCTGAGCCAAGGAGACAGCCAACCTATGGCCTCGGCCCAGCCCCTCTCAAAAGAGGTCGAAAAAAACGGGGCCTCGGCAAAAAACCTAGCCCGGCTTCGGAGGTTCGCAACAAACGGGAAGGGGGGAGGGGGCGAGAGGGGCAGGAGGGGGTGGAAGGGGCCTGCTTTTTTCCCGTGAGTGGCGGTAGCGGTCACATTGAGGCCTCCTTTTTTACCATGGAGCAGAGGCAGACGGAGATCCCCTTCGCCTGCACTTGCTTGAAGGCTTTCGTAGCAATCGCTTTGGGAATAACTGTTTTACGCCTTTTTCAATGCCAGTATTCACATGATTAGTTTGAATCTCTACATAATGTTCAAGATAGCTTGAATCATGAAAAAATATGTCAAGCATTAGAACTAATAATGAAGTAACTGTTGACGTTTGCTCTTGACACCATGTTTTTATTTGCCTGAGTTTTTTTAGGGATCACAGTTTTTGTGCCATAATTGTCCTGGGAGCAATGAATTGTGCTCAATTAAAAAGCGCAATGAAACTATATAATGTCGCGAGTGGTTTGCAGAGTTGCCAAAACAAACACTTTTTAGAGCACAGAAAAGTGCAATTCTAAACGACTGCCGAAAAAAACTGTTGTCTTAGCTGCGATGGATATCTGATCTGGCAAATAATAAGCCTGAAGGCCTATCCCTAGCTCAATGGCAGCAGAGAAGCAATCAGGGGCCAATTCGGCAAGAATGGGTCGGTGTCGCTTAAGTACTGGACACGCAGTTGCGTGTCGGGGTCGGTGTCGGTGTCGGGATTGGTGTTTTCCGACACGCACCTGACCCCAATTCGGCAACAACGTGTCAATGCTGGGGGTCGACACGAAGTTGGGTGTTTTCCGACCCTGCTCTCTACCAGGGTCAGACTGAGCGACACCCAACTTCTAGACATGGTTACAGGGCCAAGGTATGTCATAAATTGACCAAATAAGCTGATATATAGGTAACTTTGGACGAGGAATCCATTTCTGATGTTATTTTTAAGCAAAAATTAGAAAAAAGTGATAATAAATAAATATGGATATGGATCCAATTTTTTTTACGTGCTGATGCTTTTACGTTTTTTTCATTCATCGCCAACCTCATTTTTTATTGTTTTTGGAAACATTCACAATGCTGATAATATTGAGGATATTAGGAGAGCTTTACTGAGAAGGTCAAAAGTCTCAGAAACGTGGTTGCCGCACGCTTCACAATTCAACTTGTCTTAATTTTTATGATATACACGAAATTTCTAGGGCATAAGCCAATGTTTGACAGCAAATTTTGCAGGATAGACAGCAAGTTTGTAGGATAGCAAAAATTAAAGGCTAGCTAATACCAGCTATTAACGATAGGTGCACGGCCTGTTTTGCTTTGCAGGCATGTTAGGCTAAGCAAGGTCAATGGTGGGCAGGTGGAAAAAAAGGCCTAAGTGTAAAAACGGAGCAACATGCAAAAAATAAAAGCATTTGAAGGACCGAATTTCGGGGCCAATACAATGTACATGGAGATTTAATTTTTTTGAACATCTATAACAGTCCACAGTTGAAAGAAATTTTGTTAGCAAAAGTTCCAAAAACTGAATTTTAAGGCTTAATGTCCTATAATATCCTATAATTTATCAATAACCGAAATTTCAATGTTGAAATTCCGAAAAAGTCCATATTCCATTTACAAATGTGCAAATAAGCTATCTCAAGTCTATGATATCATGTAACAAAAGAAGAAACGAGCAAATTCCTTGCCGAATTGAGGTTGTAAAACCCGTAGTTAGGGGTCGCAAAACTCACAACTGCGTGTCGCTTGCCGAATAGGGGTTGACACGAAACACGGTGTTACGTGTTTTCTGGCCCATAACACCGTGTTTTCCAGCCCCAATTCGGCAAGAATCTGACCCGTTCTTGCCGAATTGGCCCCAGAAGGGTGTCTTGTCGCGGCATGTTGAATGTGACATGGGCAGTGTACAATTTGGGGGGTGTGCCCGGGCCCGTCCTAAACGTCCTCGCCTCCAGCACCCATCTCCTGTTGGAGAAGGTGAGGGAAGCGAGATTTATTGATGCGGACTCTTTCCTCCCGGGATCATCGGCTGGCAACCGCTCCATGTTTGGCCTCGTCAACAGCGGACAGGCTCAACTGGCCCGCACCAACGTCCAGTACAGCACACTCCAGCATCAGCACATTCACATATCCAGACCTCTCTTCCTCGATCCCCTCTTCCTTTTCTACCGCCGACTCCCACCCATCGCACCTGGTAGGCCTCCTCACTACTTGCACCAATCTCTTACAGCAGCTTTCCTAATAGATCTTGGCATACGGGCGTTGCTTCCAAATCGAATCATTTACCTGCTCTTGCTGCTTGCCGGGGCCCACGCTGCCTTAAAGCTCGGCACCCTGGCCAGAATCAACCTTTGCTCCAAAAATCATTTCTCGGTTTCCTTTGCACAAGTAAAGAAAGAGTGCTGTGGAGCAGTATTGGAAGAATAATAAAGAATGCGTGGAAGGTGAAGGGTAATGTAACAAGGCTGCTGCTGAAGTACGCAACTTCAGGCCCGCGGCAGGTTCTCCGTCGTGCGATGGCTTATCGTCTTTTTCTCAGTGATCTGGCAAGAGCTGATGAGCTCGCACGTGACCTTTCTTTTCACGCGCCCACTGCGGGACAACATCCTCCTAAGCAAGGGAACCAAACACCTAGCCACATCACTTTTGCTCTCAGGTAAAGATAGAAATGAACAGGATGGAGATTTCATTGAGCTGCTGCGAAGCAGGCGTTACCGGGCTATCCACCGCTCTGTGGTCTTTCGACAGAGATTCGGGGCCTACATGAGGGTGGCCCCTTCTAGAGTCTAGAATCGTTTGTTAGCCCTAAAAAGTGTGGCTTGGTGGCCTAGGATGACGTGCTTCTGGAAGGCAAGGCAGCAGCCTCCATGATGGCCAGCTTTGATGCACTGGACCGACCTGAATCTCCACTCCTCTACTTGGCCGGCTATTTATCTAGCCAGTATCTCATTCTCTCCTCATGGCCTAAAATCACGATATCTTCGATTAATATATAAAGAAACTGAGTGAAAATGAATGCCTAGGGTGTATTTGAACGCTGGACGCTGTGACCTGGTGCACTACGTGGACTACAGCGCCACAATTGCCATCAACGCCTTCATCTACCATGCCAGCATTGAGGTCCTTCCTACCAGACGAAGAGTAGACCGTCTCACAGATGAACTACAGGCTTATCGGCGAAATCTAACAGAAGCGGAGACCACGGTGATCATGAAAGAGCTGCGGCGAGCCTATGCCAGCAAGCAGGCCCATCGCGAATGTCCCGATATCCTCCACCCACAAACACTCGGCATCCTCCAGTGTCAGGTCACATTGCCTACCTTTGCACTGCCTTTCGTTGAAACAGGTCATTTGCAGGGACCGTTTTGGATTGCATCTTATTGCCTGGCTGTATCCACTGTCGTCTTCATTTTTGAATTGGCTTTTTGTTGTTGCTCATGCATACTTCAGGCTTCATATTTTTTGCTCATGTTGGTCTAAATACATGAGAAAATGGCTAGAAAACAAAAATTTCCCTTTCAAACAACGAACGACGAAAAGATGGAAGGAAAAAAATGTGGGGGAGCAAGAAGAGTGGGATTGAAGAAGCGGTGAAGAGGGGAGTTTGCCTGCGCATCAAAGTGAAGTACAAGAGGCCTACGATGCAGAAGGTGCGGTGCGTGAGGGAAGGAGGAGTGAGTCTGCCTGCGCCAGAAGGTCGAGGAATCCCAGCTGAAGCGCAAAGCCTCCCTGATAACAGACCGTCATGAGCGACAGGGACGCCAGCCAGCCTCACACCCGCACCGACCCTACCTCCTCCTCCATCTCCTCCGTTACCTCCTCTTCCACCACTTCTATCCTCCACCCAAACCTATCACGTCACTCAGCCGCAGTCTTGCCAAATGCTTACGTCACTTTTCTGCCCCACTCATTCAGTTGCCTCCTGCCTCTGCTAGAATCATCTATCATTCTCCGCTAGAATCATCTATCTACGCCTCATGTCACTCACTCATGCAGAGACGAGAGAAGGAGTTGGAGCGAACCTGGGTTTGTGACAGGTAAAGAGAAAGGTTTGGTTGCAGAGTGATGGGGTGCTGTCGACGGACGAGTACTTCTGCTACCACTGCCAGACGGCGGTGTCGAATGTGACGGAGCAGTTCACCTGTCCCAGCTGCGGGCAGGGCTTCCTGGAGAAGATAGAACGGGACTCCGCCACCAGCGATGCCACCTCCGACGAGGACTCCTCGCCCTTCGCCGCCTTCCTCCCTCCCAACGCCCAGCCCAACAACACCGCCAACTTCCTCCAGCACTTACTCGGCGTACTGGCCGGACACCCTCCCCCGCCCCAGCCTGCCCACCAACAACTGCCCGCACAGCCCGGTTGCCTCCCCACATCTCTTCCTCTACGCCATTCACCTAAAAAACCTCGTTTAGGCGCAGAGACGGCTGGGAGTGACGTAGCAACGGCTTCCAGTGGCTCGGGAGGGGCGGGCGGTCAGGAGCCGCAACGGGTCCAGGTCACCTTCACCACTCTACCCGGCGGCCCTCGCAACATACAGATCAGCGCCAACCCCAACAACTTCCCCGACTTCATCCTTGCTGTGTAGCAGCTTGCAGCCTGAGGGATTGTTGATGGAGATGTTTAGGAGGAGGTGGTGTTGAGGCTGAACGCGTTTAGCGGGGGAGCGGGGGGAACGCAGATGATGCACGGGAACCTGGGAGACTATGCCTGGGGTGAAGGCGGCCTGGACGCCGTCATCACCAACCTTCTAAATCAATTCGAAGGTCTTCCTTTTCTTCTCCTTCTTTTCCTTTAGCTCTATTTCTATCTCACCATGCATCCTTTACGGTGCATTCGTACACTATAATTCCCACCTTTTTGAGGAATGTGGAATGTAACTTTCTAAGGAATGTGGACAGGAAAGAGATGTAGGTCAGTCAGCGTCGTTGTCGGAAGAGGAGCGGGCGGCCTTGCCTCGTGTGCAGCCGACAGAAGTTCAGCTGGCTGCCAAGGCCCAGTGCTCCACTTGCATGGAAGAGTTTCAAGCCGGAGAAGAGCTTCTTCAGCTCCGCTGTGCTCACTGCTTCCATGCACCCTGCATTCTGCCTTGGCTGGAGACTGTGAGTCCTTCCTCCTGCCTCTGCCTTTTCTGCGTCTGGAATCTTGGCTTGCTTTGCAGCAGAACACGTGTCCAATCTGCCGGCAAGTGGTGGGCGGTGAGACGAAGAATGAGGCTGGGCCCTCCAACAATCCCTCCGGCGGCGGTCATCCCACCCCTCAGCTGCTCCAATCCATCGACGAGCTGGACTAGCATCACACATCTCCATTCTCTTCCTCCCTTCCATCCATTCGTTTTCTCATTTCGCAGTCAGCTTTCTCCTTTGTTCCCTCTTCATTTTGTTCCCCGAGCGCTTCATAGAGTATGTGTAAACTAACCCAGATGAAATTGTTAGCCCTGAGTGGGAGTCTGCGGCCTCGTGATTGATTGAGAGAGAGAGATTGCTCTATGCCCTCTTTTGCAGCGCTGGCAAAAGGGTGCCATTGTGGACCAAGCTTGCGGTTTTTGCTGTGATTTAGGTATGCCTAGTTAGATGATTCCCGCCATGGCCAGCGCAAAATAGCAGCATACAATTGCAAAATAACTTCGAAATAGTGTCAGCAGAGAAAAAGCTTGGTTCAAGTCAAAAAAGGGTCATAAATAAGGCATACGTTTCTCTCGCTCCTGGACAGCAGAGACGACACGAGTGAAAGTTGGCAATTCCCAAAGGTTAGCAGAGATGTTATAGGATTGGCCTCCATCGTAGATTTCACCTCCAGTCAGGTCTATTTTCCATTTCATCCCAGGCTCGGGCAGGTAAATCTTGAAAATCAATTTAAAAATTGCTATGACTCAGATTGATTTTTTTCTAATAGGTAATTTTTTTGCTTTCCAAAATTTAACATTTTCGTCATTTTTTTAAATCTTTGGTGTAATTAGCAAACCATAAGTA
>JASANA010007308.1:0-41037 GCA_030248095.1 Ptycholaimellus sp. GST1_10
AAATTTAATCTAGTGTACAGTACGGTTTATTTTGTCTCAAATAGCGTCCAGTACAGTACAGTTTTTTTTTTTTTTTTCTTATAGCGTTCAGTACAGTACAGTTTTTTTTTTTTTTTTTCTTATAGCGTTCAGTACAGTACAGTTTTTTTTTTTTTTTCTAATAGCGTCCAGTACAGTACAGTTTTTTTTTTTTTTTTCTTATAGCGTTCAGTACAGTACAGTTTTTTTTTTTTTTTTTCTTATAGCGTTCAGTACAGTACAGTTTTTTTTTTTTTTTTTCTTATAGCGTTCAGTACAGTACAGTTTTTTTTTTTTTTTTCTTATAGCGTTCAGTACAGTACAGTTTTTTTTTTTTTTTTCTTATAGCGTTCAGTACAGTACAGTTTTTTTTTTTCATTTTTTTTTTCATGTAATATACAGTACAGTTTCGATTTTTAGTTCTTATAAGGAGCAGTACATTTCAAAATGTACTGAACACTATTTGAGACAAAATAAACTGCACTGTACACTTGATTAAATGCACTACCTCGTGTGTTAGAATAGGGCACAGTACAGATTTTTTTTTTCAAACTGAACCGTACTCTATAATAGATAAAAAATGTAAACTGAACTGCACTCTTCTTGACATGAAAAATGCATTATTTTTATCTCAACAAAGGCCCAGTACAGTTTTTTTTTTCAAACTGAACTGCACCCTACAAGAACACCGAAAATTTTGCAAAATTTTCCATTTTCAACTAGGGTCCAGTACGGTTTTTTTTTTTCAAACTGAACTGCACCCTACAAGAACACCGAAAATTTTGCAAAATTTTCCATTTTCAACTAGGGTCCAGTACAGTTGTTTTTTTCAAACTGAACTGCACCCTACAAGAACACCGAAATTTTTGCAAAATTTTCCAATTTCAACTAAGGTCGAGTACAGTTTTTTATTCAAACTGAACTGCACCCTACAAGAACACCAAAAATTTCCCATTGTACAAATGAGTGGACAATCCCACTTCATTGTTGTCATCATCTTCCTCTCGTCTTTTTGCTTTTCGAATGAGATTTTTTAATAATATTTTTGTCTCATTTTTTCTCAAACAAAAGTACGGGTCTCTCGAGTGGTATGATGACCTGGAGGTGAAGGAGATGTTGGCCTTCCTCACGCTGGCCTGCCACCGCCGCTACGCCATCTCCAGCCTGCCAACATTCTCACCGCTGAGCAGGCTAACCTCTTGTCAAGCTGCTCTCCTGTAGCCCTACTTAAGTGATAATCCAGGTCCTGCTGTAGTTGAGGTTGTAGTGCTTCGTGCTATTGTAATCATCAATGCACGCCTTCAAACTAGGGTTGACTGATGTTTCATAGAGCCTATAAATAAGACTGCCTTAACCCAACCAGTAATATATCTGGTACCATCGGCAGGCCAAATGTGGGACTCTTTTCTCCGAAATTTGCAATTGCCTCGAGTACAAAGTCAAGGAAATACATTTTGGAGTGCTAGTTTGGGTAGTGGGCACTGTCATCACCATGGAGTGCTAGTTTTATGTTCCTTCACAATATGCACCGCAATTCCTCTTATTTTTCAACAAGCCTATAAAGGGAGAATGTGAGTTCTTCGATTCGATAGATACTTCTGGCAATGGAGTGGTTGGCGTTTGGAAGGTGCTGATTGACAGCGCCTGCAGCAGGAAGGAGTTGGTCTGTTGAAAGGGATGGGAAGTAAATAACCGCTGGGTGAGGAACTGAGCTGGCGCAGCTCTAGCAGCTTTAGCAGCTCTGGCATCATGATCTAGAATCCTATCATGATCTAGAGAGTCAAAAGGTAGAGAGATTGGGGGCCTGCAGGCAAGGGCTAGTGTATGGGCCAGGAGTGGAGCATTAAGATCACGTGATCGAAATCCAATTGCATCAAACACTCCCCATCCCCCTTTACTGCCATGGTGAAACATAAGCGGCAGCTTATTGGGGAACATTTGTGGTGGCTTTGCATGCGGCTGACTGAGCGGGAGTAAAAACGGGAAGGTGGGAGAAGAGGTCCTTGGGAATGGTGCTGGAGGTGGTGCTGGAGGTGTGGGTGGTGGTGAGGGTGGTGGGGTTGGTGGTGGTGGTGTCCCCGAAGTGTATAGTATTCGTTAAACCTAAGAGTAACCTAGCCTAACACACGGACTCCCAATGATGAATGACGATGTGAATGATTGATTGGTTCAAGTTAGACAAACGTTAACATGGACTAACTAATTCTCAACATCAGGCATGCTTAGCATGCTTTAATATATTCAAGGCCCTATTCATGATCTTGGATTAGCGCGAATGAAATTTACCGAAATTTTATAAGCATCTACTGAAAGATTGATTGATGTCAACTCAAAGAATTAGTAGCCTTGTTTCGAAAAATTATAAGCGATTTACAACCTACAAAGGCATCCCCATGGAACAAAGATATGGAGAGGGGGGGGGGTAAGAAGAGTGGGAAGACAAGCACTCGCACTCGCAAGGAAGGACATGCACTCAAACTCCAGGCTCGACATAGGAGGCGGGAACATTCGGCTGTAAGGAAGCGGGAAGTAATCGAGGAGAAACCTGAGAATATACAGATCTGCCTAGGCCTGCCTACTGATTCTTCTTTCCAAAAGGATCGCCCCTAGCTCAAGGCTGTGTTTGATGAAGTGTCTGCGAAACATCATGGCTCTTCTGCTGTAATGCAGGACTCTTGCGAGTTCATGTCCTGCGCCAACCAATTGGACTGCTAGGACGAAGCATCCAAAGCATTCCTGGGAAGCACTTTCTTCGTGAGTTTATTCCAGGTCTCCCAAGCCCTATGTAGCCAGACCCCAGCCATTGCCCCGCTTTCCAGAGAAGGGGGCCCCAACTGATGGCGGCCTCGGAGGGATTCGCTGATGTGGGCAAAAAAGACATGGGCATTCGTGGCGCTTGAAGAGGCAAGGGAATTGGGAGCAGGTGGGAAAGACAAAGGCATTTGATGCATATGCTGTCAGCTTAATTGAAGGTGTGCGGTTTGGATGGCTAGATGGTGGACAGGGAGACGGCTGCTGAGAGAGTAATCTAGTGGATAGGTTGAGCAAGCCTGACTCCTGCACGCACTTAACAGCCATATTAGAGCAGCAATAGTATCAGCTTTTTGCGTGAATTGTCGAATTGAAAAAAACAACTGACAGTCAAGAACACTAACAATTCTTTTCAGTTTATCTAATTAATCATTCAGTTCTCGCATGTTTCACCTAGAACACTAACCCACACTAAAAATTCGTGGCTTGATACATTCATCTGGCACAGGAGTTTTGATTCATTTGATATATTTCATTTCATATCATTCCGATGACATGGAATAATATGCAGAACGACCTTCGCTCATGCCTGCAAAAGCATTATCAATAAGGTAAAAGCAGCTTTAAATGGCAAAGTAATGAAACATCAAACAATCCTTCAGGTGATGCTTGTAACGTAGCGTGACATTGGGTAAAGCTAGACTAAACTTTTAGCTTTTTAGTAAAGTAAAAAGCAGATGATTCCGTGACACTGGGTAAGGCTAGACTAAACTAAGCAAGTAGGAAAGCATTCTATGCCATGCTGTCAGATCTGTGCCAGATTGATTATTCGGCTGGAAGGAAGCGATCGTCCACCAGCTCAAGGCTTCAAGTCCTTTATTTTCGTTCAAAGTCACCCAAACAAATGCCGAATTTGTAGCTCTGAAAATCGTCCATTCTTCATGAAAGAGCTTCGTCTATCAATAGATGACTCAAAGTTGCGTTTGATGAATTATCTGTGAAACATCACGATGGCTCTTCCGCTATAATTGAGCAGCAGACTCTCCCGGCCTCCTAAAAATGCGAGCAACTGCCAAAGTATCCGAGGTAAGAAGAAGCTAGATAAGCTAATTCAGGACTTCCGAACCAAATCAGGTGAGAAGGTTAAGCATCCAGGCATAACTAAAGGGAAAAGTGATACAAGGTCAGAGAAGTGTGCGTTTTAGGTGCTCAGTGAAAGCTCTCTTTGAACTTCTGATCACAGTTTCCGGAAAAGCATTCCAAGCTTGGATACATCGTTGGGGCCAGGCAAAGCTTTGGGGACCTCGCGCATTTCTGGGAGTCTGGGAGCTGGTAGTCGCTGTGGAGGCGATCATATTTGCATGTTTTAGGGTTTTATGTGCAAAACTTCTTGTGCAGCATTTATGCACTCCATTAAACAACGGTTGACTGATGTTTCATAGTGCCTACAATTAAGACTGCCTTAACCCAACCAGTAATAGGCGTAGATTTTTCAGGTGACAAGCACAATGCAGTAAGTAAGAATTAGTCTAACTTGGTTTAACCATATAACCTAACCATATAACCCGGCTCAGCCTGAATCTCAATCGCGGTTGATCTTTTTGATCTGGGGGAAAAGAGAGGAATAGAGAAGGATGAGATGACATTTTTTGCAGCCAAGCTCATCACGGCATTGGGCTTGGTCGAGATGAACGAGATCGACGAGAGTAAGCCAGCTTGCCATCTTCAGCTTGCCGTTGCCAGCCAGCTTCTCATCTTCAAGCGCAATGGAAGACTTTCCGCCGCCGCCCTTCGGAGCTCCTCTCCTCTACGAAAACTTCAATCATCTAAAGGTTCTATTCTGCTTTCCAACCTATGAGACTAGGAGACAATAGGATGGTCTTTGAAGCCGGAACTCGTGCGGCTCAAGGACTCTCTGGTGCGGATTGCGGCCGAGTACGATGCCAAGGAGGTGGAGATCAACAACACCATCAAGGCCTACATCGATGGCTCCAGCTACACCGAGTGGCAGATCGCCCGCTTCAAAGGCCAGAGTAGCTTTTCTCTTTCGTCTCTCCTTTTTAGGCAAAAGCTCAGGCTCATTGACGCTCTGCAGTCAATGGCTTCGTGGTGAACATGGCGGGCTGGGAGGACACGATCGCCTGGGTGTCCGGCATGTGCGAGTCCCGCCGCAGCGGCGAGTACAACGGGCACTGCTTCATCCTCCGCAACCCCGACACCGTCAAGGGCGCCCATCCTCGCATCATCGGCGTCTTTGAGAGCACGGTATTTTTATCCCTCTTTTCACCCTCTTCCTCCCACCTGAATCAATTGAGCAAGTAATGTTTGCAGAAGCTCTGGGACCAATTGGAGCGCAACGTGGACTTCATCCGGGGCAACCAGGACCGGCTCTCCGATACCATGGGCCGCTTCAACTCCATCGTCAAGCCCTCCAACTAAATGTCCTACCCTAAGCCCTGCTTTTTTTATTTTCCAATTATTCACCAAATTTATGTAATTGTTCATGATCAAATTCATTGATTAGTATACCATCTTTTGTCTCAGTTTTTTAAAGTTTGGTTTTGCTTGCGATTGCGAGAAGAGAAGAAAGAGACTCAGGCAAACAAACGCAAACTTGCAACAATCAACCAACGAAAGCAAGCTTGCAACAATCAACCAACAACGATCACTACTGCCACGTTTCACCTTCATTACTACACTACTCCACTGAACCCTTCTCCAATTGTTTAGTTCTGTTTAGCTGACTGTAGCCCCCAGAATATGACTGGCTTGCTGGACGAAGGCTGACCTCGAACCACGATATTGCTCCATGCTCCAAGATATTGAACCATGCTCCAAGATATTGAACAACCAACGACGAACAATTACCCGCTACACCTCTACAAAATCTTCAATTGCACTTACACCACATTGATCATTTGGCTGAATGGAGTGGGGATATATTGTAGGTGAAGTATCAAAAAATGGGTGGGATTATAAGTACACGCTTGCGTTGCAGGTCCTACACGGTCGTTCTCTGCTGGTAAGCGTAACTCTGTCTATGCCATGCCCCGAGGACTCACACTCACCGAACGCTGAGTCTGCAATAAGTTCAAATTGGTTAGGCTAGTTAACCAGGATAGGAAGTCTCTGATATTTAACCATGCAAAATAAAAAAGGCGAAGACTTAGTGCCACTGGTTAAACGAAGTTAGACTAATTCTTATTTACTGCATTGTGATTGTCACCTGACAAAGCTACACCAATTACTGGTTGGGTTAATGCAGTCTTATTTGTAGGCTCTATGAAACATCAGTCAACCGTAGTTTGAAGGCGTGCATCGATGATTATACAATAGCATCAACGTGGTGGCCATGAAAATATTCTGCACGAAGCACTACAACCTTGACTACAGCCAGGACCTGGATTATCACTTAAGTGGGGCTACAGGAGAGCAGCTTGACAAGAGGCTAGCCTGCTCAGCGGTGAGAATGTTGGCAGGCTTGACGAAGAGACCTGGAAGGCATGTGCTGAGTAAGCATCGGGATTGATGTCCGCTTCCTGTGAAGCATTCCTGTGAAGCATAATTCTCAGTTCAGATATCGCTGATTGCATAGGCATAATAGCATGGGCATGGTTCACGGTTAGTCTGCAAGCTAGAGGAAAATGCGCAGCACTTAAACTGAGACAGGGAGGTTAGGTTTGTCTAGCCTAAGTTGTTTTATTACTGAAATTGAGTCGCAAGCCCCAGCCATGCCATATCCTCCTTCGCTGCCTCCTCCCACACCGCCGCCTTCAACTCCAGCTCTGCTTCCTGGAGCTGTCCTCTGTCCTCCGTCTCGCCTACCACCTCATCACCCAGATTATGAGGCACATTTCCCTCCTTTCTACTTCACGGTCCTCTTGACATGACTGAGATATAGGTCAGTGATGAATTGATGGAAAAGCTGCTGGTGCTGGGTAGGGAGCAGGCTGTTGGATGGGAAGGACTAAGCAGCATCAGCCTTCTCCGTCACCGTACCGAGTCCCCAGACCCAGACCCTCTCTCTGCTGCCCTCAACATCCCTTCGGGAAGGAATACAGCAGCCTTCATCCACTACCTGGACTCCCCGCAGCACTGGTGTGCCTCCATGGCTATTCCTGGCCAGCCCGTCAAGGTCTATGACAGCCTTCACACCAGGTGCCTCATCCACAGTCCTTAGCCCATTCCAGCTAGTCCCTCATTTTATCTTCCAGCCTGTCTCTGAAGCTGCGGAAGGAGCTGGCTTTCCTCTACCAGAACTGGAGCAAGAAGCAGGACGCGGGTGTGGAGGTGGAGATGTTCCAGCCCGCCAAGCAGAAAGGCGCCACAGCTTGTGGCTTCTTCAGCCTTGCCTTCTTCATCGACATCCTCCTTGGCCACAGCCCTGAAGCACGGCTCTACCCTAGGCAAGCATGACTCTACCCTAGGGAAGTATCGCAGATGAAACATAGGATAGCATAGGCAGAGCCTTGCAAGACCATTTAAGAAGGCCTGTCATACTGGAATCTACAACGCTAGGGCCTGTACATTTGTCTCCCTCCATTTTCACTCCGCGTTCCAAAGCTTGGCCGCCGTGTTGGAGCTGTCGCAGCGATTTCAATGCTAAAATGCGCAAAGCCGCCCCACTGAGGGCGGTGAGGGGCCACTTTTCCCCTTAAAGAGGGCCAATGAACCCCCTCTCCAATGAAGTGTTGAGTGAAAAATAAACTACGCTGTCTGCATCTATTACTAGTAGGGTAAAGTCAGTCTTATTTGTAGGCTCTATGAAACATCAGACATAGTTTAGTTTCATGGCCACCACGTTGATGCTATTGTAATCCTCGATGCACGCCTTCAAACTACGGTTGACGGATGTTTCATAGAGCCTACAAAAAAGACTGCATGAACCCCACCAGTAATTGGTGTAGCTTTGTCAGGTGACAATCACAATGCAGTAAGTAAGAATTAGTCTAACTTGGTTTAACCATATATTAATGACACTGTGGCAGTCAAAATTGTAAAATCACTCCATTTCAGAAATTCCAAACCCTATGTTTAAACATACAAACTGCACCAATTTTTCAATTCAGCGCTGAGAGCTCAATAATTAATATTTTCTTACAAGAATATAGGGGTACAACTTCCACTATTGGGGATACCTCTGTACCCGTTTTTATCGTTCTACAATAAACCTGTGCAGAGTTAATGGATAGTATATTATTAAAACCGCGAAGCCTTCGTCCCCCCCCCCCCCCGGTACCACTCATACCAGAGCTGAATAATGTTTTGGTTACCTACTCCTTACCCGCATGTTTCACCTAAAACACTTACCTACACTGAAAATCCGTGCCTCAATTGAGTCTTGGCTTCCTCCAACACTTCCATAGACTAGCCCAAGTTAGCTTAATTGAGTTCGCTCCCTCATCCTTGCCCATCACCGCCCCAACAAACCAACATTTAATTTAGAATGGCGGGGGATGTTACTCAGCACATCACTATAAGTCCAACGATTCCCATTTGATGGGAGTAAAATAATTATTTCAAAAATAGAATTTAGTCTAGCTTGGCCTAACCATGTCTTACTAAGCCCTTCATGCATTGGAGGAGGAAGTGATATTTGCTTTCGATTACCGTCTTATCTGGTTCTTTCAACTCCCTCTGGTGCCCTGAGTTCAAAAAGGGTTTTTATCCAATGTGATAAAGAACTTCTACTTCTTTTTACAGTACTTGGGGGATAATTGGGTGAGCCTAAATGGGCCTGTAAAAGCATCCAGCATCCACCGCCCTAATTTGCTTACTTGAATATCCACTAACATTGGGGGATAGTTGGATAAGTTTTCATTTGTGGGGGATAGTTGGATTTTTAGGGGGGACAGTTGAACTCTGAAACATTAGTATTTATGTGTTTTAATAAGTTTAAAGTATCTTTAAATTTGGGGGGGATAATTGGGTGAACCTAAATGGGCCTGTAAAAGCATCCAGCATCCACCGCCCTAATTTGCTTACTAGAATATCCACTAACATTGGGGGGATAGTTGGATAAGTTTTCATTTGTGGGGGATAGTTGGATCTTTTAGGGGGGACAGTTGAACTCTAAAAATAGTATTGATGTGTTTCAGTAAGTTTAAAGTATCTTTAACTTTGGGGGGGAGGATAATTGGGTGAGCCTAAATGGGTCTGTAACAGTGGTGGGCATTTGAAAAAAAATTTGCTCACGCGACGGGACGCGGCGCCAGACGTGACGTCGCACCGGGAGCCTCCAACGTCCGGTCGCACCGGGATACAATGTGCGACCGGCTTCAATGTCTTTTCTGAGGTACTTTTTCCCTCGGAATTTGCTTGGAAAATGTTTGTTTTTTTGTTATTGGTGTGCCTAATGAATGTGATACATTATCATTTAGCTGCTCAGACTTCTTGAAACGGGTTCTCCATTCTATAAAACGTAGAGCAAGAAAGAAAAAGTAAGGCCAAAGCATTCAGAAAGACTTTGGAAGGCACTCCTGCGGCTTCTTTGCATAAAGAGCATGTTGGGCAGGAGTAAAGCTGAACTCGCTCCCCTTGTCAACCCAAATTTGGAGAAAGTCTGCATAGTCTCTTAGGAGAACAACTCGATTGATCATCTTGGCCCCAGATCGGGTGCGCTTGGCAGACGATGCCAGTCCCGCTTGGCTAAAGGTACGCTCCGTTGAAGCCGCTGCAATTGTCTCACTCTTTCCTACAGCATGTCAATGGTGGAGAGGGAGAGAGAATAGTACTATTTGATGGGATGCCCAAGAAATGCAACGCCGTGGCAGCCAGAAGGGGGAACTCTTCCACACCCTCCGTGGCCCACCACTGCACGGCACTGTCGTTGTCGCCCACGGCCCTGACCTTTGGGAGCTGCAGCCAGCGGTCGAGCTGGTTCTCCACCTGATTCGTTGCATCAGTGTCGCCCATCCACCGTGATCCTGTATGCAAAGTCCTGTGCAACATGAGCAGGTGAAGGATGGAAGTAAATAGGAACGTCGGTGGGCGGGTGACGTCGGTGAGGAAGCAGTTGGAGACGACTTGTCGAGCTTCTCGAGGACGGATCCCGCGGCGTCCTCATCATCGCTGAGCTCCTCTAGCAGCACGGAGAAGGTTCCTTCACGGCTGGCAGGTCTGATGTCGTCAGGAGGCGACTCGATGACGATGTCCGCGTTCTCGGTCTGCTTCTCCTCCACGTCCGCGTTCGCCTCCTTGCGGAGCTCCTTGTAATGTCGGGTTGCAGTGGTGATGATGGCGTTCCGGCTGGTGTAGTAGAGACGGGTGGAGAAATCGGGGACTCGCTTGAGGTAGCCCTTGTACGTGGGGTGCAGGAGGGTGGCCACGGCGGCATGGAAGAGGTAGTCGTCGTCCAGCGGGTTCACGAACTTGCTGAACCGCCGCTTCAGCGACTCGCGCAACTTGGACGCCAGGGCCTGGGCAGTGGCGCTGGACTTGTCGGAGCGGATGGTGTCGTTGAGCTTCCCCAGCAGGGACACGTATGTGGGCACCACATCTGGCAAGGCAAATTCTTTCTGGGATCATTGAAGGAGTAGTTGAGAAAGGTGTTACAGGCAAGTGTTGGGTTAGACCCACTCTCGTGAAGCTTCGTGTAGAATCGGAAGTTGGACAGGAGACTGATGATTTCGTCCAACGTCTTCCAGTCGTGGGCGTCGAGCTGTTCGCTGATGTCGCGGGGAAGGTACGGTTGGCAGTCCCGAAGGCGTGCCAGGGCGTCGTGTGTAGAGTTCCACCTGGTGATGCAGTGTGATAGGAGAAGGCGACCGCACGCCTCCTTCAGCTCCCGCTCCACCTTTCGATGGCGCATGTCCCCGATGATCTTGAGACAGAGATCTAGCAGCTCCTTCACACCTGACAATAATTTATTTTTGACCGCGGAGCGGCCCGAAGGGCCGCTCCGCAGTCTATAGAGGTTACTCAACTTTTGTCCTCATATATATATATATATATATATATATATGTGTGTATATGTTCCTGGACATGCTGGGAACGGGCGAATTCTCAACGGATTGGGACAAACTTTTTTTTTCCTGAAAGGTAATGCAATTTTAGGAAGATCTGGAGGGGTAGACCCGGTTTCCGAGCATTTGAAACATTACTTATTTGGGTAAAAAGGTTTTAACATTGCAATATACAGTTTTTGCGCTGTAGCTACTGTAATCTTGAGAATTGCACCGACAACTTGAGTTTTTTTGTTCACAAGTCATATATAACGATTCCAAATCTGTGCTTACTTTTGAAAATGGTTGAGAAACCACAGACTTTTCCTCTTGAGTGACAAACTTTTGCGCATAACAAAAGCATCAATAATTAGTATCAGCTGAACGGCTGATAATTGAACAGAACACTTGAGTTTTTTTGTTCACTAGTCGTATATAGCAATTCCAAATCTGTGCTTACTTTTGAAAATGGTTGAGAAACCACAGACTTTCCCTCTTGAGTGACAAACTTTCGCGCATGACAATAGCATCAATAATTAGTAGCAGCTGAACGGCTGATAATTGAACAGAACACTTGAGTTTTTTTGTTCACAAGTCGTATATAACGATTCCAAATCTGTGCTTACTTTTGAAAATGGTTGAGAAACCACAGACTTTTCCTCTTGAGTGACAAACTTTTGTGCATAACAAAAGCATCAATAATTAGTAGCAGCTGAACGGCTGATAATTGAACAGAACACTTGAGTTTTTTTGTTCACTAGTCGTATATAGCAATTCCAAATTTACAATTGCTTACTTTTGAAAATGGTTGAGAAACCACAGACTTTCCCTCTTGAGTGACAAACTTTCGCGCATGACAATAGCACCAATAATTAGTAGCAGCTGAACGGCTGATAATTGAACAGAACACTTGAGTTTTTTTGTTCACAAGTCATATATAACGACTCCAAATCTGTGCTTACTTTTGAAAATGGTGGAGAAACCACAGAACTAAGTGCTCCGCGGTCACATATTGCGCTTTGCGCCATATACTTGTTCGAATTGAAAATGACATATTTTGCAAGAAAATTCTTCAGGATAGACTACAATGTGTTAATGAAAAACCACCACCAAGAAAGTGCCAAGCAGGTGCATTTTTGTGCAAACAAAGGAATGAACCAGTTTTTTATAGATTTCTGCAAAGACATACGTGGATATTTGAAATGTTTGGAAAAACTTTTCACCCACAAACCTTCAGTCTGATTCAGTCCATCACCAACAACGAGTTGGAGGGTGTGGAGGACGCAGAAGAGGAAGCCGTAGCAGTGTTCCTTAACGGAATGGTAGGTGTAGAAATGGACAGAGGCCTCGTCACTGTCGAGCTCTGGCTTCAGTGCCATCTGTCACACACACACGCGCTCACTCACTCACACATACATTCAATTGAGATGTGGGAGAAGGGCAGACCTCTAGCAGCTCGAACTGTAGGTCGGGCCTTTCGCTGAGGTCCTCGCCGTCGTCGCTGGAGTCACCGTCCTCCTCCGACTCTTCACCGGGCTCCTCTCCGTCTCCGTCAGGCTCGTCTTCCAGGATGCCCTCTGCCTCTTTCAGCACCTTCTGTGCTCGCTTGCGCACGAAGTCCGGAAACTCTCGGAACGCTTTCTGACAATGGCAGCCATGCTTAGCAAATTGAGTGAATGATAGAGAGGCCAGAGAATGACCTTCATTGCCGAAGCGTTGTCCACGACTATCACACCGATCTGGTCCAGCGACAGCTTCAGCTTCTGCGTCGCGTGGGTGATGAAAGTCTCCGCGATGTTCTGCGCCATGTGCGAGCCGTTCAGAGGGATGACGCCGCATGTCATCGTCGTCACAGTGCCCGTTTCACCGTCTGTGTAGTGCCCGTTGATCCCGAGAAAGCCCTTGTTCAAATGGCTGCAAACGGGTTGAACCTTGAAGCAAACGGGCTGGAAACAGAAGAGAAATTGGGTGAACCGGGCATGCCATTCGTCCAGTGTGAAGTTGACGGTGCGCACGTTCTTGAAAGTAGCGACGATGTGCTGTTCGACAGCCTTGAGAGCCTTATCTCCCCAGCGCCCCAGAGTACGGCGAGAGGGGAGCTTGTACTGCGGGTCGAGGATGTTGATGGCATGGCTCGGCGACGGCTCCCCCTCCCCATGCGGTCCTGCCTCTCCGAACCCCTTTGGTTCCATCTACTCCCCCGACGCCCCAACCCCCGCTTCCCCTGATCATTAGCAGGCCACCCCCGCTTCTTCCAGTCCCTCGTCCCCAACACTCACTTATCTAGGCCTAGCCCCACTCCTCGACCCCCACGCCCTCTGGCCATTGCCAGCCCATCTCTTTTCATCTCCGTATTGGTGTTGCTGCCTTTTACTTTCGAAGTCTTCTACATTTTGCTTTCTTTGAAAGAAAGATTCTGGTCGTTGCTTTTCGTCAATTGCTACTTGTTCCGCCAAGTGCCATTTTCGTTTCCATTTCCCCGTTTCCACTTTCTCCCTGTTCCCGTCGGAAAAAAATGGGCCTCTAAACAAGTAAGATAAACAAGTCAACAAGTAAGAAAAAAATTTTTTTTTAAATAATAGGTCAAAAATGACATAAATGGATGGCTTAAGGCATAGATGCAATCACTACATGCTTTTGGCCAACAATTCGCCTACAATTATCACTTCTAAAAGCCAAAAACATTGAAAAAATTGTGTCTGACATGCCGGTCGCACGGGTGAGCATTTTGACCAGGCCGAACCGCGACGCGAACCCCACGGGAGCAAAATCCCAAATCTCAGCGACACGACCGGAGCGACACGACCGGCTACCTCCCGGTCGCACGTTGCCCATCACTGGTCTGTAAAAGCATCCAGCATCCACCGCCCTAATTTGCTTACTTGAATATCCATCCACTAACATTGGGGGATAGGTGGATAAGTTTTCATTTTGTGGGGGGATAGCCTAAATAGGCCTGTAAAAGCATCTGGCATCCACCGCCCTAAATGGAACCAACTACACTAATTATTTGAGCTAAGAATTGGTTGATGAGGAGATCATAGTTGATTTGCCAGTATCAGGGGCAGAGCTAGGATTTTGGTTTGGGGGGCATAAATTAAGAAAAAGTTGACCATAGAATAGACCAATGGCTAAGTGGGTGGGGATTATATAAGTGGGGGGAGTATAAGTGGGGGGAAAGTATAAGTGGGGGGGGGGGGGAGCTAGCATAGTCCAGGTTTTCGGGGAGGGGGGGTGACATTTGGATAAACTTATGATTTTTTTCATGCATTTAAATACGGTTGAAGCTCCTTTAAATGGGGGGGGGGGGGTAATTGGATGAGTTTTGGGGGCAGTTGGAATCGAAAAAAGTTTTGATGCGTTTAAATAGGTTTGAAGCTCCTTTAACATTAGGGGGATAGTTGCATATGCTTTCATTTAGTGGAACTCTAAAAAATTAGTATCGATGCATTTTAACATGTTTAAAATATCTTTCAATTTGGGGGGGGGATAATTGGATAATATTTCAATTGGGGGAGGGCTCCAAATAAAAAAAATTTCATTCAATATTATGCTGATGCTGTCGCATAAGGCCACCTAATAAAATTTGTATGCATTAAAAAAGCCATAAAAAATTATTTAATTATAAAAAACGTTGGGCATACCTGTGCATGGTTTAAACACTGGCAAAAATGGACATTTTTGGAGGTTTTCCAATATTTCCAAACTTTTATTGCATCTGGGACCCCATTTTTGAAATCTATGCACCAAAGTAGACCCTAATCCATAAAAATATTTTTTTCATTAATCTTACTCCATAAATAAAACGGAAAAATTATAAAAAGCATTATTATATAAAAATTAAAAAAAAATTAAAATTTGATAACATGGAGTTGCTTAGCACTTAATTTGCAGAAAAGGAGGCAAACGGAGGCCACAAGGTTTGAAAGGGCAAATGGCTGGGAGGCAAGATGGGGATAGAATAAGGCAAATGGTTAGGATTATAGGTGTCATATTTGGGCTGCATGGTTCCCGCTACATGGGTGCTCAGCTTTTTTCATGCATTAGCCTCTTTTATGGTCTTTTGAGTCTTCTGATAACCCACCCCGCCCAGTGGCCAAATTACAGCCACACCAAGTGAATGCACCAGCAAACACCTGGCTGTCCTCAAGGGACTCAAAGATTAGGCACCCAACCCGAGGAGGATTAGGTTGCCAATGTGGTTCAAGCCGTATTTGTTTGGGAATATTTATGTGTAATGACTGAAATTCGGCCTGATTGAGTAGAGTCCCAAAACTGCGCAGTTCCAAAACATTGAAAAAACTCACTTTTTTGATGTTTTAAGCACATTCCCATGGTCGGCGCAAGCTGATTAACTCAGAATCGTGTTCTTTGACCCCATTTTACCCAAAAACACTCTCACCTCTGCACAGGAAGCATCCCCCATGGCGCGCCCCATGCTTACCCACAGGACAGGCTCCTCTATTATATATATGGACTAGTATGGTATTGGCCTGCAGCGCAAATAGCCAACTCCAGACATGCCAAAATCAAGCCAGCCTGTTAGGCCTCACAAGACACAGACTGGCATTGCTTAGTTCAATATTTACTGAAACATTGGAGTCCTGGGTAGACCGCCAGAAAGGCTTATTAGCTAAAATTTGTTTTTGATGTAGCTCAGCCAATTCTCAACCGATTTCAAAAATTCCAACGCCATTTTGCAGGTAAAGTTAATATCTATTGAATGCAACAAACTGCATCGCGAAATTCAATTCCAGGCAAAAGCTATGGCCGAAAAACCCTCCAAATTGATCATTTTACCCAAACTTTTGATGTTTTAAGCACTTTCCCGAGCTCGGATCAAGCTGGGTATAACACCATCGTGTTCCCTGGCCACGAGTTACCCAAAAAGCCCTTAACTTCCTAGATACAGCTTGAATTCGGACTGCGCGAAGTGTTCACGCTACGGACACGTCTCAGCTTTTATATTATGGACTAGGTTGGGAGAGGCCTGCGGCGCACATCATAACATTCGTTTATTGATTTGTGTATTTTGTTGATTTATAGTTCAAAATCATTTAAAAATGCCGTATTGAATTTTCTGGTTCTTTTTGATATCCTTCTCAATTTTTTTAAAATTTTTTATCATGGTAAATTTCCGTTTATCATGGTAAATCTTTTTTTGCAAATTAATATTTTCACATTACCCTGAATATTATTTATTGTGAACTTGTATTATTTTTTATTAATCTGCTATGCTATTTTATTTATCGTTATAAATCGTTCTAAATTTAATCTCTTTTATTTTTATTTCCACTATAAGTTAGGTCAAAGTTTGTGCGATTTTTGCTCTTTGTTGAGCTATTTAGATTTTCTTTTTATTCAAATTTATTTCAAAGGGAATTCAATTTTTTTACCAAGAATTTGTTTAAATGATTGTTTAGTTTACACTTTTATTATTTTCCTTTCCCTTCGATTCATATATTCTAACTATCTTTTGTATTGCATTAACTCTTCTGTTTCTTGCGAAGCATTTTAATTGTATCTATTTTTGGTTTTATGCCCTTGCTGTATATTGATAATTTTTTTGCACTTTTTAATGATTCTTAAACTTACATTTAAGTATTAGTATATTTTAAGCTATACCATTATTTGACATTTTATTTCGCTTTCTTCAATTCCACTTCAGTCAATGGATTTATTTAATGCAATATTTAGCAAGCAAACGCCAAGGAGATCTTGGCTAAAGGGACTAAGATAAGTGCATGATGGCGATTCCTTTTGATCTAGGCTGCATGTGTCTCACTTTACGGGTGCTCAGCTTTTTCCATGCAGTGGCCTCTTTTTTGATCAATTGCCTGCTTTTGCAACTCCCACCCAGCAGCAGCCAAAATTTAAAAACCACACCAAATGAATGGAATGAATGCAATTCGCCAACAAAAGGCGACGGAACAGCTAAATCTCAATTAATTTTAACAATTCCAACGCTATTTTGCATATAAAATAAGTGTCTATTGAATGAAAAATAAATAATACGAAAAACAAGTATATGGCGCAGAGCGCAATAGGTGACCGCGGAGCTAAACACCTCACAAGTCTTAACTTTTACGAGTTTTACCCAAAGAAGGGATGTTTCAAAAGGTTGGGGACGAAATCCAGAACGTTGCAGAATTTTATTACTTTTCAGCAAAAAAAAAGTTTGTCCCAATCCGTTGAGAATTCGCCATTTCTCAACATACCCCATTTTTCAACCTTTCTACCCAAAAAAGTAATGTTTCAAATGCTCCGGGACTTGTTCCACCCATCCAGATCTTCTTCAAATTTTATTACCTTTCAGCAAAAAAAAAGTGTGTCCCAATCCGTTGAGAATTCGCCATTTCTCAACAAACCCCATTTTTCAACCTTTCTACCCAAAAAAGTAATGTTTCAAATGCTCCGGGACTTGTTCCACCACTCCAGATCTTCCTAAAATTTTATTACCTTTCAGGGAAAAAAAAGTTTGTCAAAATCCGTTGAGAATTGAGCCTTTTACAGCATACCCAAATTTTCAACCTTTCTACCCAAAAAAGTTATGTTTCAAATGCTCGGAAACCGGTTCCACCCCTCCAGATCTTCCTAAAATAGCATTACCTTTCAGGAAAAAAAAAGTTTGTCCAAATCCGTTGAGAATTCGGCCGTGGACAGCATTTCCAGAAATATATATATATATATATATATATATATATATATATACGAGGACAAAAGTTGAGCAACCTCTATAGACCGCGGAGCGGCCCTTCGGGCCGCTCCGCGGTCAACAAAGCCAGTTTGGAATTTGGGCTGCATGGGTCCCGCTACACAGGTGCTCAGCTTTTTTCATGCGTTAGCCTCTTTTGTGGTCTTATGACTCTTTTAGAAACCCCCAACCAGTGGCCAAATTACAGCCACACCAAATGAATGCATGAGCAAACATCCAGCTGTCCTCGAGGGACTTCAAAAATCAGGCAGCCAATCCTATAAAGGAAAGCCTGCCTGGAATGACGCTGGATTGGAGTCCTGTATGGACATTTATGTTTAATTAGTGAAACATTGACAGATTGGATACCTGCACAAAACTGCGCAGAGGCAAAACATTGAAAAAGCTCACATTTTTGATGTTTTAAGCACATTCCCGTGATTGGATCAAGCTGGTTCCAACGCTATCGTGTTCCCCGGCCACGATTTACCCAATAAGCGCCTAAGTTCTAAGGTACAGCTTGAATTCGGACTGCGCGGCATGATTACGCTACGGACACGTCTCAGCTTTTATATTATGGACTAGGTTGGGAGAGGCCTGCGGCGCACATCATAATTTTTGTTAATTTCTTAATTTGCTTTGGGTTATTTCTTATTTGCATTTATGTATTTTTCAGAAATTTCGAGTGGTTTTCTTGTTTTTACCTGCTTGCCTTTATTGTTGGCTGTCTTCAGTCATTTACTAAAAGCACTTATACTGCAAATTTTATGATCATTTTAAATTTCCATTGGATTCCTAATATTCGTTTTTACATACTTGCATTCTATTTTTCATGAAATTTTTGCATGAATGCGTCGGATTTCATGTTCAGTGTCATTTAAACCATGCGATAACTTCATTACTCTCCAAATCAACACAAACTGTTTTGCTTTGTTTTGAAATCCATTGAGACATTGAAGACTTGAGTGGGCCACCAGAAACGCCCATAATCTCGAATTTTTATAGCTCATATAATTCCCAATTAATTTTATTAATTTCAATGCCAATTGAAGGCATCCTATTGAATGCAAAAAAAATTAAAACCATATTCAAAGCCAATTTAGAATTTGGGCTACATGGGTCCCGCTGCATGGGTGCTCAGCTTTTTTCATGCACCAGCCTCTTTTTTGGTTTTTTTAAACCAACCCCACCCAGTGAACTAATTACAGCCACACCAAATGAATGCAAAAGCAAACACCTGGCTGTCCTCGAGGGACCTCAAAGATTAGGCACCTAACCTGAGTGGGGTTAGGTTGCCAAAGTGGGGCGGCAGTAAGGCCACCTGCATGAGAACTTGTTTATTGAGTGCAGTATCATCCGATGGGGTAGCTGCACAAATCTGCGCAGATCCAAAACATTGGAAAAACTCACATTTTTGAGGTTTTGAGCACATTCCCATGCTCAAAACCTTGCAGATTATTTCGAAATCGCGTTCTACGCCCTCGATTTAACCAAAAATGTCTTTACTTTCCCTGCAGCTACTGTCCTGGGCCTGCGCCAAATGTCTGGTGGACAGACAAGGCTCAGCTTTTATATTATGGACTAGGTTGGGAGAGACCTGCGGCGCACATAGCCAGCTACAGACGTGCCAAATTCAACCCTGCCGGATAGGCCTTCTAAACAGACCAAGGCTGCCGAATGAATTGTCTTGTTGGATCTTACTTGATTATCCACTGAAACATTGGAGGCCTGGGTAGGCCGCCATAAAGGCTTATTAGCTAAAATTTGTTTTGTATGTAGCTCAGCCAATTCTCAACCGATTTTAAAAATTCCAATGCCATTCTTTGCGTAATCTTATTACCTACCGAATGCAAGAAACAGTGGGTCTAAATTCGCTTCCTGTCACAAGCAGCATCCGAAAAACCCCCCAAAATGGCCATTTTACCCAAATGTTTGATGTTTTAAGCACATTCCCGTGCTCGGAGCAAGCTGCCAGAAGCATATTCTGGTTAGGCGACCCCGATTTACCCAAAACAATGCTCACTTCCCATGCAGCTACTGAATTGGGCCTGCGCGAAAGTATTTGGTGACAGACAAGGCTCAGCTTTTATATTCTGGACTAGTATAGTATGGGCCTGCGGCGCACATTGCCTGCTCCTGATATGCCGGAATCAAGCTAGTCATTTAGGTTTACAAACTCAAATGCTGCCAAAAGAACTGTCTTGTTACAGCTTACTTGAATATCCAGTGAAACATTGGAGGCCTGGGTAGGCCGCCAGAAAGGCCTATACTTAAAGCAGAAAAGTATATTATCTAAAATTCGTTTTTGGTCATAACTCAGCCAATTCTCAACCGATTTCAAAAATTCCAACGCCATTTTGCAGATAAAAATTGTATCTATTGAATGCAAAAAACCGCATAATTTTATACTAATCCATTCGAAAGCTGCGCCCATAAAACCCTCCAAAGTGACCACTTTGCCCAGATTTTTGATGTTTTAAGCATCAAGGCTTGTTTGAAAAATTCCACTAAAAATATATTCTTGTTCCGCGACCCCAATTTACCCAAAACAATGCTCACTTCCGCTGCAGCTGCTGAATTGGGCTTGCGCGAAGCTATCTACTTACGGACAAGGCTTAGCTTTCATATACTGGACTAGTATGGTATGGGCCTCCGGCGCACATTGACAGCTCCAGACATGGTATAATCTAGCCAGCCAATTAGGTCTAAGCCGATAAAGTCTATGATAAAACTCACCACTTGTATCTTACTTCAATATTAACTGAAACATTGGATACCTGGGTAGGCCGCCAGAATGACTTATTAGCTAAAATTTGTTTTTGATGTAGCTCCACCAATTCTCAACCGATTTTAAAAATTCCAACGCCATTTTTTGGGTAATTTTTTTTCCTAGCGAATGCAAAAAACCGTTTGGCAAAATTCGCTTTCAGTCAAAAGTAGCATCCGAAAAACCCTCCATAATATTCATTTTGCCCAAACTTTTGATGTTGGGAGAGGCCTGCGGCGCACATCGCCAGCTCCAGTCAAGTAGAAAATATATCCAGTGCAAAACGCAAGGACTGCTACATCTTGTTCATCCTCAGTTTAATTACATTTTCACTGAAACATGGCAGACTTGGGTATGGTAACCCTTCAAAATGACGTTTTTGGGCAAATTTGTGATATTTGACTGTTTGGGTATGTGATGCCATGGGTGGCGCACATCGCCAGCTCCAGATATGCTTTAATCAAGCCAGCCAGGTTGGTCTAAACAGTTAAAGGCTGCCGAATAAACTGTCCTGTCACATTTTACTTGAATATCCACTGAAACATTGGAGACCTGGGTAGTCCGCCAGAATGGCTTATTAGCAAAAATTGGTTTTGACTGTAGCTCTACCAATTCTCAACCGATTTTAAAAATTCCAATGCCATTCTTTGCGTAATTTTATTTCCTAGCAAATGCAAAAAACCGTTTGACAAAATTTGCTTTCAATCAAAAGTAGCATCCGAAAAACCCTTCATAATATTCATTTTACCCAAACATTTGATGTTTTAAGCACTTTCCCGTGCTTGGATCAAGCTGGTTATAACACCATCGTGTTCCCCAGCCACGATTTACCCAAAAAACTCTTAATTTCCTAGTTACAGCTTGAATTCGGACTGCGCGGCGTGCTCACGCTACAGACACGTCTCAGCTTTTATATTATGGACTAGGTTGGGAGAGGCCTGCGGCGCACATCGACAACTCCAGACATGTCAAAAATTCAAGCACAGCTGCCATTTGTTAATCCGTTTACTTACATTTTCACTGAAACATGGCAGACTTGAGTAGGCCGCTAGTATAGCCCAAACTGGTCATTTTGGCTTGGTTTTGTTTTGGCTGTAACTCAGCCAATTCTGAACGGATTTCAAAAATTCCAACGCCATTCTTTGCGTAATTTAATTACCTAACAAATGCATAAAACCGTTTGTCAAAATTCGCTTCCTGTCACAAGCCGCAACCGAAAAACCTTCCAAAATGATCATTTTACCCAAACTTTTGATGTTTTAAGCACATTCTCGTTTTTGGATCAAGCTACGGACAACATATTTTGGTTAGGCGACCTCGATTTACCCAAAAATGTCTTTACTTCCCATGCAGTTGCTGAATTGGGCTTGCGCGAAGCTATCTACTTACGGACAAGGCTCAGCTTTTATATTATGGACTAGGTTGGGAGAGGCCTGCGGCGCACATCATATTTTTTGGTAATTTCTTAAACTGCTTTGGTTTATTTATTATTTGACCATAAATTTGTGATACCATTTGCCATTCATATTCGAATATTTTTTTGTTTTCACTTTTTTTGTTTTTGTTTTCATGCAAAATTTAAATTTTATACATATCGTTTATTTGCCCATGGTGTATATTAAATTTTACGGTTCTTTTAAAAAAATCATTCACTCTTTTCTTAACAAAGTGCAAGTTAATTTTCAGCCATTCATTTTCTGAAGGCATAATATTTTTAGATATCTTTGAATTGAATGCAAAAGTGCATTGAATACATCTATTGAATGCAAAACAAAAATTCAAACACAAATTTGGAACTTGGGCTGCATGGGTCCCGCTACACAGGTGCTCAGCTTTTTTCATGCGTTAGCCTCTTTTGTGGTCTTATGACTCTTTTAGAAACCCCCACCCAGTGACCAAATTACAGCCACACCAAATGAATGCATGAGCAAACACCTGGCTGTCCTCGAGGGACTTCAAAGATTAGGCACCCAACCCGAGTAGGGTTAGGCTGCCCGAGATGGACACTGGTAGGTCAAGCAGTTTGGAACTTTGTTTAAGGAGTGCAATATCACCCGATTGGATAGCTACACAAAACTGCGCAGTTCCAAAACATTGAAAAAACTCACATTTTCGATGTTTTAAGCACATTCCCGTTTTCGGATCAAGCTACGGACAACATATTTTGGTTAGGCGACCTCGATTTACCCAAAAATGTATTTACTTCCCATGCAGCTCCTGAATTGGGCCTGCGCGAAGCTATCTACTTACGGACAAGGCTCAGCTTTTATATTATGGACTAGGTTGGGAGAGGCCTGCGGCGCACATCACTTTCCTTTGGGTTTTCTAGATCGCGTTTTTATCAAATTATATTTTGTGTATTACTTTTCAGAAATTTTGAATGGTAATGATTCTTTGCTCAAGTTTTTTTTTGTTTTTCAAAGACATTCCAAAAGTAATCAGTTTGAGCAGCATTTGAAATATTTAAAAAATGTAATAACATTTTAATTAAATTTATTTATTTGAATTTGTATTTATTTACTGTTTTCAGCTAAATCTATATGCTTACAATTATTAGTTAATTAAAAAACGATTAATTAATAAATAACCAAAACGATTACAATTGATCCATCAAGTTTCCAAAGCTAAGTTTAATTTTGTTTAATTTACTTTGCTATTCAGCGCCACTTTGAACCTACAAAGGTTTAAAGTGCAGTAACTGCTTTGCATAGAAAAGTGCTCTGAAAGATCTTCTGAAAATGTTGGCACTTTATTCGCAACTGGCACTTCTCATGTTAAAAGATTTCAAATAATGCTTCACAATCAGGCTTCATTTTCCAGATTAGTCAAATGTGCCACAAATGTTGTGCCCATCCATTTGGATGTGTCAAATCCAAGTGGATGGGTAGTAGTGATTCGTGTACTCTATGCCATATTTAAAAATCCCATAATTTAAGGTTTTTTCGTTTTGGTTATGTTTTAAACATTCTAGATACCTTAGCTACGTAACCATTTTAGATATTCTTTGTCAAGTATCAAGTATCTTTATCAAGTAGTTATTGTTTTATCGAAAATTTATTTTATTTTATCATGTTGCATCTCTTCGTCTTCTCTTTATTTTCACTTTATGTTGCTTTTTGATGTTTTAACAGCAAAATTATTCAATTCAGTATTTCCCATTTCCAGTTAAATCTAAGCGTGCAACGATTAATTAATTGAAAATAAAATGATTAAGCAAGAAATAACTTAAATTCATTTATAAACTCCAAAGCAAAACTTAATTTCGCTTCAACTCTATAGTTTTTAGTTTTAGTTCAGTAATGTTCAGCAATGCATTCAAAAACTACTTTAATGCGCAATTTTGTGAACTCTCAACTTCATAGAAAGCAATGAATTGAAATAGAGAGCATGATCTCCGAAATAGGCCTTCCCACGTTCAACAAATTGAAATAGAAGCTTCATTCCAGCTCAGTAAAGACTGAATTCGCTAACTGTGCCGGAAGTGATAACTATTCATCGCAGTGTTCACTGCCTTGTTCAAGAAACCCTGAAAACTTACTTCGTTGGGTACCTGACCTTACAGCGCAGATTTTTTTACCCCAAAAAATGACCTAAAATCGAACAAATTTGCCATTTTCGAGGTATAAAAACAAATTTTGCAACCTGGGGGAGTTCTGATTGAGTTTCGGCAGCCCCGATTTACCCTAAAAACATATTTTCAATGCCTAAAATGCAGAATTGGGACTGCGCCGCGTGCCTTCGTCACAGACAAGGCTTAGCATTCATATACTGGACTAGGTTGGGAGGGCCTGCGGCGCACATCCATATTTAGTTTTTTCAATGCTCAAGGGTTAAATTCCAATTGTTTAATTTTAGTTCATTTAGAATATCACGGTGATATTACAGCCAAGATTTGACATTTAGTTTAAATATGTTTTGTAGCTGTTATTCAGAAAATTTTTAATGAATGTAGTATCTGATAAAAAATATGCAACAAAAATGAAAGGCAGCCAAAATCTGGCTGCAGTTGCAGTCTTGAAAAAGAGGGTTTTGTTAGTTTGTTACCTTGCATAGCTTGATTCATTGCCTTCCACTACAAAAGCCAATAATCTTTTTAATTTTTTACTGAAACTGAACATTTGGGTAAACCGCCTTATTTACCCATATATTTGATCAGATTTAGCTGTAGCGCAGCCGTTTCTCACCTGATTTCAAAAATTTGAACACTGTTTATGTATTGCGAAAATATTGATTGAATACAATAATCATTTACTTGCCTTTTTCAATTTACCTAGAATGGTCTCATAATAACTTGTTTGCAATAAACGATTTCCACCGCAACAAACCAATTCATGAGCCATCATTTTCAGTTTTAATTCCATAACTTGCATCAGTAATTTGTGATGCTGGTAACCTAATAGACTTACGTTTTGAAACCTAATGTCTGAAATCTCTAATATTTGGGTACTTGCACAAAACTGCGCATGATACGATTGAGCAGGCCGCCAGAATGACCCAAATGGACAAATTTGTTTTGGCTGTAGCTCACTCAATTCTCAACCGATTTCAAAAATTCCAACGCCATTTTGAAGATAAAATTGATATCTTTCGAATGCAAAAAACCGCATGGCAAAATTCATAGCTAGTCAAAAGCTATACCCAAAAAACCTTCCAAAACGAACATTTCGCCCAAACGCTTGATGTTTTAAGCATAATCCCATGATCGGATCAAGCTGATGCAAACAAAATCGAGTTTTTCGACCCCGATTTACCCTAAAATGTCTTCACTTTTCTTGCAGCTGCTGAATTCGTGCTGTGCCGTTTGATCACGTACGGACAAGGCTTAGCTTTCATATTCTGGACTAGGTTGAGCTTCGCCGTCGCCTACGGCGACTCTAAGGAAAAACTAACCAAAAAACAAACTCTCAATTCAGAAAAAGTAAGATTAACTCTTTCAACCCCTCAACGTGGTCTGAAGGTTCTTGGTGTTTTTTGGAGAGGCGACTGGTGAAGTACAGGGGTATTCAAAAAGATGGGAATAGCCCAGAAATTCAGGACAATCGTCATCAAGAATGTGTTGGAGACAGGGAGGCAAACTGCTTGGGGGAATTGGCTGGGGATGCAGGCCAATTGGCTGGGGAGCACTGGTCAAGGGCAAACCACTGGGAGGAAAGTGGGCAAATATCTGGATAGCAAATGACTGGATGGGGGCAAATTCTGGGTTGGAAAATTTCATTAGAAAGAAGATTTGCCAGAATGAAAACTGAGAACTTTTCGAAACCAAGCAAGGGTGTCTATTGGTATCATGCAAACATGTCCCGACCCCCCCCCCCCACCCCCACCAACCCCCCCCCCCCCCAATTTCACCCTTTTAGATGCATCTTGTCAAAAAATTTTCGCGCGCTTCGCGCGCAGAGAATAGTATAGTAGACATTTCCCCCCCCCCCCCCCCCCCGAAATTTTCCCCCGAACCAAAATCCTATATCCGCCACTGGTAGGGGGCAATAAGCATGGAAGGCAAAGTGTGTGGTTGGGGGGGGGGGGGGGGTTGGGAATTGGATTAACGTAGGTGTGAGTTGGCTAATGGATTTGGGATTTTTTTAGTGTATGACGGCTAAGATTTGTGGGTTGGGTATATGATTTGGTCATGGGGGATGGATCATGGAGGCGAATGATTTGGGGTTTGTAGATAATGATTTAGGTGTTTATTTGGAGAAAAAATTGGAGAAAGTAAGGCAAATGGTTTTGGAAAGGGCAAACGGCTGGAGGGGGGGGGGGGAGGTTGAGCTTCTCCGTCACCTACGACGACTATAAGGAAACAGCTGCATAAATTATTTATTACCAGATGTTCAAATCGGTAATAGAAAACCGGCTGTGAGTATAGTCTGTAGTTATATACAATTGTTTTGGCTTTCTCCCACTATCCCCCGACAACTTTATTGGACAATTGAATAATATTTCATTTGGGGGGAGCAGTTGGATAAGTTTTAATTTGGCGCGTGGGGGGGAGGGGGTAATTGGATAAGTTTTCACTGGGGAGATAACTTGCATAACATTTGGGGGGGCAGTTAGAATCGAAAAATAGGTTTGATGAGTTTAAATAATTCCAAGAGGGGGATAATTGGATACGTTTTCATCTCTGGGGGATAGTTAGATGTTTTTGGAGGGGACAGTTGGACTCAAAAAAATTAGTTTTGATGAGTTTTAACACGTATAAAGCACCTATACATTTGGTGGAATAATTGGATAAGATCATTCAGGGGGGTGCAGTTGGATAAATTTTCATTTGGCATTGGGGATTAGATAAGTTTTCACTTTGGGATAGAGTAATTCGATAAGTTTTCATTTGGGGGGATAGTTGGATAGGTTTTTTTTTTGGGGGGGGGGGGGGAAATTTGGGGAACCCCCAGAGATGAAAACGTATCCAATTATCCCCCTCTTGGAATTATTTAAACTCATCAAACCTATTTTTGGGCAGTTGGAATCGAAAAAAGTTTTGATTCGTTTAAATTATTTAAAGGGGGGATAATTGGATAAGATTTCATTTTGGGGAGTATTTTACACTGAACAACAAAATTCATTAAAAAATGCTGAAACCACCGCAACCAAAAATTTATAATGGGGATTTTAAACGGTGTGCATAATTTATAAATATTGTTCGCATCTGGGACACCCATTTCTGAAATCTAAGCACCAAAATGGATCCAAAGCAATAAAACTAAGTACAAAATAGAAAAAATATTTTTACAACAATATTTACCAATTAATAATCGGGAACAAATATGTTATTGGTGTAAGAGGGCTGGGCTGAGGCTACAAGGTTAAAAGAGGGAAACGGCTGGGGTGGTGATCTAGTGATAAACGAAGGCAAATGGTTGATATTGGGGGGCAAATAGATTGTTGGATTTGTATTTGTGCTGCATGGGTCCCGCTACATGGTTGCTCAGTTTTTTTCATGCATCAGCCTCTTTTATGGTGTATTAACTCTTTTAAGAAATCCCACCCAGCGGCCAAATTACAGCCACAGATTGGCTTCGCCATTGCCTACGGCAACTATAAGGAAGCAGCAAAGAGTTTTGCTACAATTCATTTGGCATTCTCCCACTATCCGCCAACACGTTTTTTGGATAATTAGATAAGATTTCATTTGGGGGGAGTAGTTGGATAAGTTTTCTTTTGGACGGATATTTGGATAAGTTTTGGGGGGAGAGTTGGAATCGATAAAATTAGTTTTGATGCGTTTTAACAGGTGTAAAGCACCATTAAAATTGGGTGAATAATTGGATAGGATTTAATTTGGGGGAGCACTTTACATTACACAAGAAAATTCATTTAAAATGGTGATGCCGCCACCAAGTATTAGGAACGAGGTCCTTTAACAAGTATGGAAAAGCAAGCCACTTCTAAACCAAAAGTATATTATGCGGGTTGCCTAGTTGATAATATTATTAAACACAGGGACCTAACAATTAACAGAAACATAATACGATTGAGTAGAATAGAATTCGTGTTATATTAGAAGATAATTCGAATTTACCTGCATTTTGACCATTTTCAGCAGCCTAAAACTCATTCAATCTTGATTATTTAAGAAAAACGAATTACCATCTCAGATGCGTCAGAGAACGCTCTATCCAAAAAACATAATAAGATGAAAAAACGACAACAAAAAATTTTCGCCTTTTTCCAAATGTAGGTGAAAAAAATAGTCCAGGCCGGGGACACACAGAAAAAGTTTTTTTCTTGTGGCTCCATGAGGCTGTACGTTTTTTTGGTAGTTGGTCGTGCTCTTTGGACTATCTTCAGAGAAAACCGCTTGGAAAAAGCTTAAAATGGGCGAGAACAGCATTGTTTTCTGAGGTCACCTTTTCAACCCGCATAATAGCCCCCGTCGTAATGTTATAATGCTTTTCCCTCCATATTATAAATGATCATAAAACAATCTTCCTCCATGCCGCCACATTAGGCCGTTTAATATAAATTGTATTTATTAAATAGGCCACTTAAAATTATATTGTGGGTGTTTGGCAAAAACTGGCAGAAATGATCGTTTTTGGATGCTCAGCATTTTCATGCATCTCCCCGCCCAGTGGCCAAATTAGAGCCACACCAGGCTATCCTCCAGGGACATCAACCAAATGGTTAATTCAGATTTTAGATTCACTGGCTGGCCAACTTGTATGGAAATTTATGTTTGATGACTGAAATTTTGCCAGATTGGGTAGCTTCCCAAAACTCATGGAGAACATGGTTTAGTGTTTTATAGTTGGGGTTTTGGGGTTGGGTGAAACATGGAGACAGTTTATTGGGGATTTTATGGGGCATCACAGTTGGGATTTTGGGTTTGGATGGAGCATGAAGTCAATGGTTTTGGGTTTTTATGCGGCATGACAGTTGGGGTTTTGGGGTTGGATTGAGCATGGAGACAATGTTATAGAGTTTTTATGGGGTATGGCGGTCGGGGTTTTGTGGTTGGTTGGAGGATGAAGAAGATGGTTTTAGGTTTTTATGGGGCATTATGGTTGGGGTTTTGGGGTTGGATAGTTGGGGTTGGATAGAGCATGGAGACGATGGGTTTGGGTTTTTATGAAGCATGATGGTTGGGGTTTTGGGTTTTTATGGGGTATGATTGTTGGGGTTTTGGGCTTGTATAGAGCATGAAGACGATAGTTATGGGTTTTTACGGGGCATGATGGTTGGGGTTTTGGGGTTGGATAAAGCATGGAGACGATGGTTATGGGCTGCATGGTTCCCGCTACACGGGTGCTTAGCTTTTTTCATGCATTAGCCTCTTTTTTGATCATTTGACTCTTATCATCATCATGATATCCCCACCAGTGGCCAAATTACAGCCACACCAAATGAATGCATCCACAAACACCTGGCGGTCCTCAAGGGACATCAAAAAGTAGGCACTCAACCCATGAAAGGTCAAGTTGCCTAAGATTAGGTCTGGTTTGCCAATGTGGCCAGAAAATTTATGTGTAATGGCTAAAACTTATTCTGATTGGGTAGCTTCCCAAAACTGCGCAGTTCTAAAACATTGATAAAAGTCACATTTTCGATGTTTTAAGCATGTTCCCGTGATCAGATCAATTTGAAAATTGCACCATTGGATCGGACGGCCCCATTTTACCCAAAACCACTCTCACCTTCTCACCAGCTGCTTCCCCGGCTGTGCGCAAAGTGGCGACCCACAAGACAGGCTCCTCTATTATATATTCTGGACTAGGTTGAGCTTCGCCGTCGCCTACGGCGACTCAATGGAATCAGCTACAAGACTTAGATGATGGCAAGGGTCAGGAGCGGTTCAAGGCTTGGTATTTCTGGCAAATGCCTTCACAAAGCCATTTCGGAGAGAGGGGGTAATGCCCCCCAAAATCTTTGCGCAAATTTTTAATAAAAACACAATAATGTAAAACTTTGCACTCTGTGTGCTAGAGGACAATTTTACCCTAAATTAGGCAAAAGTATTTTTAATTTGGCAGAAACTTAAAATTTTTTGAATTTAAACGAAAAACGTCAAAAAACGCAATTTGGGCACGATTAGCAAATTTAATCAAAATTTTGAAGTTATGAAGGTAAATTGTGTTAAACATACATAGAAAAACGGCTTCATTTATAAATTGTAAAATGTAAAATGAATTGTAAATTGTAAAATTGTAATTGTAAAATGAGTAAAATGAAAATGTATTACATTTTTTCTCTTAAATGAAGTGTCTGGCTGCACTTAAAATTTTTTCTGCAGCAAATTTTGCAAAAATTTTTTAAAATTGTTTCTTCCAGACCAAAATCCTAGCTACAACCCTTGCTATGTATTTTGGTTTTTATGGGGCATGACGTTTGGGGTTTTGGGGCTGGATGTGCAGGGAGACGATGGCTTGTTGATTTTATGGGGCATGATGTTTGGGGTTTAGGGCGTGGATGTGGCATGGAGACGATAACTTGAGCTTTTCATGGAGTATGATGTTTTGTGGCTTTGTGGTTGGTTTTTGTTGTTGGGCATGACTTTTGGAGTTTTGGGGTTGGATGGGGCATGATGACGAAGTTTTGCAGTTTATTTGGGGCATGTTGCTTTGGTTTTTGCAGATAGATTGAGAATGGATAGAATGGCTTGGGGTTTCTATGGAGCACGATGGTTTGACTTTTGGGGTAGAATGGAGAATCGAAAATATGGCTAGGGGTTTTATATGCATGATGGGTGGGTTTTGGGGATGGATGGATCACAAAAAAGTTGGTTTAGGGTTTTTAATGGGGCATGACACTTTAGGTTTTTGGTAGATTGAGCATGGAGACATTGGTTTGAGGTTTTTATGGGGCATGACGTTTGGGGTTCGGGATTTGGATTCTGCATGGTGGTGATACTTTGGTGTTTTAATGGGGTGTTAAATTTGAGGTTTGTATAGCACATGGAGGTAATGAATTAGTTTTTACAGCACATATCCTTGGGAGTTTTGGAGGTAGATAGAGTATGGAGACGATGGCTTGGGGTTTTTAAAGGGCATGACGTTTGGTGTTTTGAGGATACATGGAGCATAGATACACTGGTTCGGGGTTTTTTGTTGCATGATGTTTGGGGTTTGGGGGTTGAATGGTGCATGGAGACGATGAAATGTAGGTGGATGGAGCCTGGAGTCAAATATGTGAAAGTGTTCGATTTTGGAGAATATTATGAAAAATAATATGCAAATAGCTTGGGAAGGGGGAAGGGCTGGGGAAGGGCCAAGTTTTGATTATCTAAAATTTATTTGGCAGAAAATTAATGTACTAAAATAGTTTTAAGCAATAGAGCAACTTCTGAATTTTAGTCAGGGGTAAAATTTTAGATAGGTTTTGGGCAGTAGGTAATGTTTAGGATAAGGCAAACCATTAAGTGGGTAAATGGGGTTGACACACTACGATTAAGGCAAGCCACCAAAAGATCTGAGATCTGATCTGATTTGAGCATGGCGGCAATGTTCTGAGGGTTCATATTAAGCAATGCGACCAATTTAATGATGGCAATCCTTTGGAGGTTATAACTGAGGCAAATGGTTTGGAGGTTAATATTGTGTATGATTTAATAGGTTAGGGATATGGGCTGCATGGTTCCCGCTGCACAGATGCTCAGCTTTTACATGCATTAGACTGTTTACACATTTTTTAGCATACAGAGAAGGCATCTAGAACAACAATGGGTTTTGGGGATTGGTATGAAGTAGGGAACAATGGTTGGGCCGCATGGTTCCCGCTACACGGGTGCTCAGCTTTTTTCATGCATTAGCCTCTTTTTTGGTCTAACGACTCTTTTGAGGATCCCCCCACCCACACCAAATGAATGCAACAGCAAACACATGGCTGTCCTCGAGGGACTTCAAAGATTAGGCACCCAACCCAAGTGTGCACCCAAGGGTTAGGTTGCCAAAGATGTTCAAAGCTTATTCGTTTGGGAATATTTATGTTCGATGACTGAAATTTTGCACACCTGGGTAGCCTGGAAGCCTGCGCAGATCTTAAACCGAGATAAGGCGCACATTTTCAACATTTTGAGCACTTTCCCGAAATTTTTGCAAGCTCTGCATGGGTCTATCGTCTTCTGCAGCCCCGAATTAGTCTAGAAACCGCCTAAAATATTCCCAAGAAGCTGTTTCCAGACTGCGCCGAAGGCCGAAAGAAAACAGGGCCTTCCTCTATTATATATAGAGACTAGGTTGAGCTTCGCCGTCGCCTACGGCGACTATATGGAAACAGCTACAGAAACTATCAATGACTATAATTTCAAATTTTATGGGTAAAAGCATCTGGCATCCACCGCCCTAGATGGGAGGATTGGGTGAGCCTAAATAAGCCTGTAAAAGCATCTGGCATCCACCGCCCTAGATGGGAGGATTGGGTGAGCCTAAATAAGCCTGTAAAAGCATCTGGCATCCACCGCCCTAGATGGGAGGATTGGGTGAGCCTAAATAAGCCTGTAAAAGCATCTGGCATCCACCGCCCTAGATGGGAGGATTGGGTGAGCCTAAATAAGCCTGTAAAAGCATTTGGCATCCACCGCCCTACATGGGAGAATTGGGTGAGCCTAAATAAGCCTGTAAAAGTATCTGGCATCCACCGCCCTACATGGGAGAATTGGATGAGCCTAAATAAGCCTGTAAAAGCATCTGGCATCCACCGCCCTAGATGGGAGGATTGGGTGAGCCTAAATAAGCCTGTAAAAGCATCTGGCATCCACCGCCCTAGATGGGAGGATTGGGTGAGCCTAAATAAGCCTGTAAAAGCATCTGGCATCCACCGCCCTAGATGGGAGGATTGGGTGAGCCTAAATAAGCCTGTAAAAGCATCTGGCATCCACCGCCCTAGATGGGAGGATTGGGTGAGCCTAAATAAGCCTGTAAAAGCATCTGGCATCCACCGCCCTAGATGGGAGGATTGGGTGAGCCTAAATAAGCCTGTAAAAGCATCTGGCATCCACCGCCCTAGATGGGAGGATTGGGTGAGCCTAAATAAGCCTGTAAAAGCATATGGCATCCACCGCCCTAGATGGGAGGATTGGGTGAGCCTAAATAAGCCTGTAAAAGCATCTGGCATCCACCGCCCTAGATGGGAGGATTGGGTGAGCCTAAATAAGCCTGTAAAAGCATCTGGCATCCACCGCCCTAGATGGGAGGATTGGGTGAGCCTAAATAAGCCTGTAAAAGCATATGGCATCCACCGCCCTAAATGGGAGGATTGGGTGAGCCTAAATAAGCCTGTAAAAGCATCTGGCATCCACCGCCCTAGATGGGAGGATTGGGTGAGCCTAAATAAGCCTGTAAAAGCATCTGGCATCCACCGCCCTAGATGGGAGGATTGGGTGAGCCTAAATAAGCCTGTAAAAGCATCTCGCATCCACCGCCCTAGATGGGAGGATTGGGTGAGCCTAAATAAGCCTGTAAAAGCATCTGGCATCCACCGCCCTAGATGGGAGGATTGGGTGAGCCTAAATAAGCCTGTAAAAGCATCTGGCATCCACCGCCCTAGATGGGAGGATTGGGTGAGCCTAAATAAGCCTGTAAAAGCATCTGGCATCCACCGCCCTACATGGGAGGATTGGGTGAGCCTAAATAGGCCTGTAAAAGCATCTGGCATCCACCGCCCTACATGGGAGGATTGGCTGAATAGCCAGGGTAAAAATGAAAACGGTAGCTGGGGATGAATGGCTGGTTGGGAGAGCAAACAGCAGGGGGATATAAATGGCTGGGGATCATGGGGGGATCATGGCAGGCTGGGGTTAGATGCTGAATGAATATTGCTGATTGATGTTAGTACTAAAACATAGTTAGGTTTTTTACAGTTGTTCAGCTTTTAAATTTTGCTTGACATTTATCAGGTAAAAACGGTAAAAACGGTTAGTATTAAAATTTAGTTAGGCCTTTATTGTTTAATACTGAAAAGCCAGCGTTTATTCTGAAAAAGAATTGGAATTTTATAGGAAAACGGGAAGATGGTTAAGGGGAGAAAATGGCTGGGGGATCAAGATTGAAGGGTGGATAATGGCTGAGTATCGATGGATAGACAATTGAAGCACAACATTTAGATTTTTTAGTTTAGAGTAGGCACAGGGCTTGGGCATTTGTTTTGTATATGATGGCGTGGGTTTGAAGTAAGCATGGAGACAATTGTTTGGGTTTGGAATGAAGAATGGAGGGGGCAAATGAATTGGAGGAATGTTTTTGGGCTGCATGGACCCCGCTACACGGGTGCTCAGCTTTTTTCATGCATTAGCCTCTTCTTTTGGTCTATTGACTCTTTTTAGGATCCCCCCACCCAGTGGCCAAATTACAGCCACACCAAATGAATGCAACAGCAAACACCTGGCTGTCCTCAAGGGACTTCAAAGATTAGGAACCCAACCCGAGTGGGGTTAGGTTGCCAAAGAGGTTCGAGGCTTAATTGTTTGGGAATATTTATCTTTAATGACTGAAATTTTGACCAATTGGGTAGCTTTCAAAACTGCGCAGTTCTAAAACATTGATAAAAGTCACATTTTCGATGTTTTAAGCACTTTCTCGTAATCGATGCAAGCTCTATAACTCAAAATCGTGTTCCCTGACCCTGATTTACCCAAAAACATCTTCACCTTCTCACCAGAAGCTTCCCTCATGGCGCGCCCCATGCTTACGGACAGGACAGGCTCCTCTATTATATATATGGACTAGGTTGGGAGAGGCCTGTGGCGCACATCATCATAATTTTTGGTAATTTGTTATTAAAGTGCTTTAGTTTATTTATTATTTGACCAGATATTTGTGATACCATTTGCCATTCATATTCGAATATTTTTTGTTTTGACTGTTTTTGTTTTCATGCAAAATTTAAATTTGATGTATATTGTTTTTTTGCCCATGCTGTATATTAAATTTTACCGTTCTTTTAAATAATTCATTCACTCTTTTCATAACAAAGTGCAAGTTAATTTACAGCCATTCATTTTCTGAAGGCATAATATTTTTTTAGATATCTTTAAATTGAATGCAAAAATGTAAGTTGAATATATATCTATTGAATGCAAAGAAAAATTCAAACATGAATTTGGAACTTGGGCTGCATGGGTCCCGCTACATGGGTGCTCTGCTTTTTTCATGCATTCGCCTCTTTTGTGGTCTTATGACACTTTTAGAATCTCCCACCCAGTGGCCTATTTACAGCCACACCAAATGAATGCAACAGCAAACACCTGGCTGTCCTCGAGGGACTTCAAAGATTAGGCACCCAACCCGAGTGGGGTTAGGTTGCCAAAGTGGGGCGGCAATAAGGTCACCTGCATGAGAACTTCTTTATTGAGTGCAATATCGCCCAATGGGGTAGCTGCACAAAACTGCGCAGATGTAAAACATTGAAAAAACTCGCATTTTTGATGTTTTGAGCACATTCCCGTGCTCAGATCCTTGCAGATAATTTCGAAATCGTGTTCTACGCCCTCGATTTACCCTAAAATGTCTTTACTTTCCCCGCAGCTACTGTCCTGGGCCTGCACCGAATGTCTGTGGGACAGACAAGGCCTAGCATTTATATTATGGATATGCGGACAGACGGACGCAAAAATGGGGTAACTGCTTAAGCTGGCCTTGGCCGCCCGCCGCTTCGGGCAGGGCGCCAGAGCTCCTCCGGCCTCCGGGCACGGGTGCTACGGCCCCTACGCTTCGCCTAGCATGCTTCGCATGCTAGGCTACGCTCCGGGGCCTCTGCACCCATGCCCTCCGGCCTACGGAGCTCTGACTGCCCTGCCCTCCGCGGCAGGCGGCCTTCGGCCGCGCAAAAATGACAGGCAAATGCTAGACAGCAGCAGCGAAGGGAAAATATAAGACGCATGATACAGCGGTTTTTAATACAACCAATGCTAGTTCATACCGAATGCAAAAAAAGAATCCGACTAAACGAGAAGAAGTAGAAGGGGCGTAGCGAATGAGGATATTGGGTAGGCGAATTGGGAGAGCATAGGCGAATGGCGACGTCAGCCTACGCCTACAATCGATGTTCGATATTGCTAGTTTGTAATTTTTTTCAATCGATGTTTCATTATAACTTAACTATCGAAGCAAAAAGACTGCTCTCAATTTCGCAGAAAACCAGAAATTTTGACCATTTGAATGATTTTTTCAGTTTAAAAAGCTTCATTATTCTTACTGTATGGGTTTATGCGTCTTTCTTTCAAACACAAACTGGAAAGAAGAGCATCCCATTTTTCAATTCTTCCCCAGATTTTTCTTCTTTAGCTCAAGGCATTTTCGCCTCAACGGATTTCACGGCAATTATCACTTTGTATGCTATAAAATGTGAGCTTTCAATATATACTATGTATATGAAAACTGCAAACCGCGTCGTCGCTGCAACGGGCGGAGTCCATGCTCCAATTCAGTATGGCACGGAGCTCCAGCTCCAGCCTTTCTGGAAATTAGTCATTTTCTGGCGAGGGCTAGCATATCTGGTGCCATCGACAGACCAAAATCAGCTACCCGACAGACCAACGGGCAGGGTCCATGCTCCAGTTCAGTATGGCACGGAGCTCCAGCTCCAGCCTTTCTGGAAATTAGTCATTTTCTGGCGAGGGCTAGCATATCTGGTGCCATCGACAGACCAAAATCAGCTACCCGACAGACCAACGGGCGGAGTCCATGCTCCAGTTCAGGATGGCACGGAGCTCCAGCTCCAGCCTTTCTGGAAATTAGTCATTTTCTGGCGAGGGCTAGCATATCTGGTGCCATCGACAGACCAAAATCAGCTACAATATGATTAATATTATAATAAAATCTTACTCCATGTTGGCACTGACACTGCATTAAAGCCTCGTCCGCACCCGATTTCGCGTGTAAGCAGAAAGAATCAAAAAACGTTTTTAAAAATGCACGAATTTATTCTAAAAAAACTATTCAATATCTTTTAAGGTTAGCTCTGTCTAAAATCCACTTTTAGCTCTTTCTATATTTATTCTATCCATTCTTTGTTTGAGTAGTCAACTTAAATATGAGAAGCGAGGCAAGGCGAAAACAGCTTTGCGAATCTATGGCTTCTCGCCAGCCCAGGCTGCTCTAAGACGCTCGACGAAGCCGATGTAGTAGGGCCCTAGGTCGTTTTGGATAGGGTAGCTCAAGTAGCGAAGGGCCACGCCCGTGAACTTGCCAAGAAAGAAGCAGAAGAGTAACCGCTGGTCCTTCGCCCATCCTGCCAATTTTGATCCATTTTTCATTTTTTTCCTTTTTCTTTCAATTTTATTCATGCATAACATGCCTTTATTCTGGTGAAAGATTTTTAAAATATATAATACTGGCCACCGATATAGTTTGGACTGGTTTATTCATGAGTTTTTAAGTTTTTGATCACATAATTTTTTAGATTTCGTTTAATGGAGCAGAATCTGCTATATTCAAAAAGCCGATGGTCAATTTCATAAATCGATAGTTCCCGACTTTGTGCCAAATTTTAGGGCAATTTAGTTATCATCTCTATACAACTCACCGTTTCTCAAAATATGGCTTTGTTAGTGATTTTTAGCATGCGCTTTTTTGGTCGGTATTTGGGGGCCCCATGGATCGACGCGGACGTTTTTGACCAATTTTTTTGAACGTAATTCATTTATTGGCCTGGCGCGAGGGAGCAAAGCGACCGTCAGCGCCCAGGCCCTCTTTTCGACCCAGGTGTATGTTTTGAGGGTTAATGCTAGATCTTGAAATTGATAAGGCTCCTGCTCCTCACAGAAGAATCAAATCGCTCTGATTCTTTTTGCAGTGGAAAGGGCATCCTCGAATTAGCCTACACTCGCGAGAAACTGCCGAAAAGTTCACAATTTGGTATAGAAAAATGAAAAACAAAGTGCCGTCCGAACTCCTGCTGCCCTGCTGCCCTGCTGCCCTGCTGCCCTGCTGCCCTGCTGCTGCTGCTTCGCATCTGCTAATGAACGAGAGTAGGTATTCAATTTATCCCCCCACCCCCCTCTCCGGTCCTTGGGCTTCAGGTATTCATTTAAAGTCATAGCCCTTCAATTGACCAGTCCAGCATAGGCACCAGTGGTGTAGTGGTGTAAGCGGGCCGGTGGCTGGTTGAATCTGGCAGGTTCAAATCCTTCTCGTGAATAAAGTTTATTTTTTGTATATTTGAAGTTGAGGAAATAGCTGGTACCATCGGCAAGCCAAAAGTAAAGATCTTTTCTCCTGAAAATCGATTCCCTCGAGTGTAATGGAAAGAATATATCAAATTTAATTTTTTTGCACGATTTTTAACTTTCCAAAATCGTTTTTTTAGCTAAATGGTGTCTTATTCGTTTAAGCAAAAAAATTAAAACAACAATTAGAAGAAAAAAAATTGATACAAGACTTTTTTATGTTTAAAGTTGAGGAAATAAATGGTACCATCGGCAAGCCGAAAGTAAGCTCTTTTCTCCCAAAAAAACAAATGCCCCGAGTGTAAAGTCAAGGAAATTTCCCTACTACGAGTGGAATCTGCTGTGTCACCTGTATTTTGTTTGAGCGCGCCTGAAAAGAGCTCTTGAACTGCGCGCGAAAACAAAATGCAGATGCCCCACAAGCAGATTCCACTCGTAGTAGGGAAATTTCCTTGACTTTACACTCGGGGCATTTGTTTTTTTGGGAGAAAAGAGCTTACTTTCGGCTTGCCGATGGTACCATTTATTTTATTATAATGAGGCTCGGGTGAACATTTCTCAGAACAAATATGGACGAAAACGAGCTTTTTGGGCACCTCCCAATGCTTAAGCATAGCAACCGTTATAAACTTATTTCACGATTCTAGATCCGCTTTGCGCCAAACCAATAATTAGCCTGGCGCGAACGAGCAAAGCGAAGTGTCAGCGCCCAGGCCCTCTTTTCGACCCAAGTGTATGTTTTAGGGGTTAATGCTAGATCTTGAAATTGATAAGGCTCCTGCTCCTCACAGAAAAATTCAATAGCTCTGATTCTTTTTACATTGGAAAGAGCATCCTCAAATTAGTCTACTGTCACGAGAAACTGCCAAAAAGTTCACAATTTGGTATAGAAAAATGAAAACAAAGTGCCGTCCGAACTCCTTCCCTGCTGCTGCTGCCCTGCTGCTGCTGCTGCTGCTTCGCATCTGCTAATGAACGAGAGTAGGTATTCATTCGATTCAATCGACCCACCCCCAAACCCTTTACTTGATGATAATACTTCAGTTAAACTACGCAGAGTCACATGCATCAGTGGTGTAGTGGTGTAAGCGATTGGATTGTGAGCCGAAACTAGCAGGTTCGAATCCTACTCAACCTTTTATTTTAAATTTTGTATATTTAATGTTGAGAAGTAGAGCTCTTTCCTCCAAGAAATGTGCCCAAAATTATTCACTTATTTTATTTTCCAAACGTTCTTTTTTTTAATTTTAGTTAATTACGTTTTATTTATTTAATAATTATAATTTAAAATAAAATATAAACAACAATAAAAAATGAGGGAAAAATTGACATAATTTATTTTTTGTATGCTTAAAGTTGAGGAAATATCTGGTACCATCGGCAAGCCGAAAGTAAAGCTCTTTTCTCCCAAAAATCGACTGCCCCGAGTATAAAGCCAAGGAAATTTCCTACTACTAATGGAATCTGCTGTGTCATCTGTATTTTGTTTGAGCGCGCATGAAAAGAGTCCTGGAACTGCGCGCGAAAACAAAATGCAAATGCCCCACAAGCAGATTCCATTAGTAGTAGGAAATTTCCTTGGCTTTATACTCGGGGCAGTCGATTTTTGGGAGAAAAGAGCTTTACTTTCGGCTTGCCGATGGTACCAGATTAGCTTACTTCGGGGATACCTACCCATGCTTAAAAATTGAACCAAATCGGTGGGGGTGTTTCTGCGGTTCATAAACCTTTAATGTTAAATGTTGTAAAAAAATTTTAAAAACCTAATTCCAGGTTTGCAGACCCCAAAAGAGCGCATTTTACAAAATCTCCAACAAAGCCATATTTTGAAAACTGATTGGCAAAACCCTATTTACCTTTTTTTGGATCGAAAGAAGACATGCTGTAGAAGTGCTTGGCCTCCAGCTCCGTTCGCTTCTCCTTTGGCGGCTTAGCCATGTCGTCGCTGTAGGCATCGCTGCCCACAGGGGCCACGGTTTTGCAAAGTCCGGCGACCTTCTTCATCTCCTCGCCGCTGAATCCGGCGCCCCGGTAGGATTGGATGAGCCTGATCAGCTCTACAAGGATAACGCTTACTGACAATGGCAGCCTTTACGCCTAAACCAGCAACAATGCATATCTTAGGGCTTCGATTGTAACACGGAGTGCTGAAGGAAGAAAAAGTGGTTAACCAGATGGCGTAGTTTGCTGAGTAACCAAAAAAGCGGTAACAAAATTTTTTAAAAACAAAATTTCAGGTTTGCTGACTCCAAAAAAGCGCATGTTACAAAATCATCAACGATGCTATATTTTGAAAACTGAATGGCAAAATCCTATTTACCGTTGGGAGCTTCAAAGGCTTGCATGGCGAAGAACCGCTTACTCTCAAGTTCTGCACGCTTCTCTTGCGGTGGCTTGGGCATCACCGCCTCATTCACGTCGTTGCCCAGTGGGCAGACTGTTTTGCAGAGGCCGTAGAGTTTCTTGAGCTCGTCCTCCGTGAACCCCGTCATGCGGAAGGCCTTGACGGCCATGATTATCTCTACAAGGACAACCCTTACTGACAATGGCAGCCTTTACGCCTGAACCAGCAACAATGCATATCTTAGGGCTTCGATTGTAACACGGAGTGCCGAAGGAAGAAAAAAGTGGTTAACCAGATGGCGTAGTTTGCTGAGTAACCAAAAAAGCGGTAACAAAATTTTTTTAAAACAAAATTTCAGGTCTGCCGGCTCCAAAAAGCGCATGTTACAAAAAATCATCAACGATGCTTATATTTTGAAAACCGAATGGCAAAATCCTATTTACTGTTGGGAGCTTCAAAGGCTTGCATGGGTGAGAACCGCTTGTCTCTTAAGTTCTGCACTCTACTCTTGCGGTGGCTTGGGCATCACCGCCTCATTCACGTCGTTGCCCAGTGGCAGCACCGTTTTGCAGAGGGCGCAGAGTCTTCTTGAGCTCGTCCTCCGTGAACCCCGTCATGCGGAAGGCCTTACCGGCCATGATTATCTCTACAAGGACAACCCTCACCGACAATGGCAGCCTTTACGCCTGAACCAGCAACAATGCATATCTTAGGGCTTCGATTGTAACACGGAGTGCTGAAGGAAGAAAATGTGGTTAACCAGATGGCGTAGTTTGCTCAGTAACCAAAAAAAGCGGTAACAAAATTTTTTAAAAACAAAATTTCAGGTTTGCTGACTCCAAAAAAGCGCATGTTACAAAATCATCAACTATGCTATATTTTCCAAAACTGAATGGCAAAATCCTATTTACTGTTGGGAGCTTC
>JASANA010007312.1:0-10503 GCA_030248095.1 Ptycholaimellus sp. GST1_10
GCGGCGTCTTCAAAGAGAGTCTCTTCTAAGGTCCCTTCTAAGGTTCCGTCACTAGCTGGAGATTGAGGAGAACGAGGCGAACCTTGGAGTCCTGCTGCACCTGCTGCCCATTGGGGAGGTGTTCTGGGCCTGTCTGGCTGCTCTCCGCATCGTTCCTGGCTGGGACTGCAGCTGTTGTTGCGGGCTGCTGTGAGTCTTCCGAGTTCTGCTCTTGCTTGCCTGTCACGCCTCTGCTGGGTGCTAACCTCTGGAGGTGGCGGCTCAGGTTCGTGGTCTAGGAGAAATGAAGCTGGGTCTGGTTTGCCAAAGCACAAGGCAGATAGAAGAGTTTGGCTAACTGTGCTCTTCTACCTGCACTTGGATATATGCGATTATGGATGAGATTAGATACGGTTATGAAATGCTTTGCTGTCTTCCTGCCTGCACCAACGTTTTCTGCAATAGGGCCGTTCCCACCCCCGGCGTTTTTGGGCAACCTGGAGCCACTCGCACTCCCGGCGTTTTTCTTGCTGAGGCCACTCCCACCTCCGGCGCTGATTCGATCTACCCTGGGCCGCTCACACCCCTCGACGTTTTGTTTCAGGAGGCCGTTCCCACCCCCGCACTGGCTAATTTAGGAAGACACCCCCTATTCCCCCCGAGGATCTACCCAGTCCAGGCACAATAATAGGAAGAAAGGAAGACTCTGATCACTGATTTACAACTCAGCAGAGTGCTTTGTTGGATCCATTGCGTATCTCACTCCACTTCTTCAATCCGTTCAACTTCTTTACGTCGTCTTTCTGCCACATCCACTAATTCACCCAGACACAATGCTCAAAACTGATGGTGATGATGGAGAAGATGGAATTGAGCTGGGTCTGATTGGCCAAAGCTGGTGTTAGGACGGGGACAGATGAGGGACTAAATGATAAGGTTGGTTAGATGGAAGACCAAAAAACCACTCTCTGCTACCACATAGTGAGGCCACCCTCGCAAGGGCACCCACTCCGTCCCTTCTGCTGACTGCCCTTGGGCCGCGATGTTGGGGTGCGGTTTGAGGAAAGAGACGTTGAAGTTTATGCGAATCTGAGAAGCTGAAGCTAGGTACTAGACTGATGCATGATGGTGAAATGGAGGCCTTATGTAGGGGAGAGGGCGGAGGTACACAGGCGGCAGACAAGATGGTGGCGTCGGAAGGAGGGGGGTTGCAGTGTGACGGGTAGCGAGGGGCAAGGAAGGGGAAGGAATGGAATGATAGCATGGAAGCACGTGAAGGAGTGGGGTCGCTAAAGGTTTTGAATGCCAAAGCCATGTCGTCGCACTACGCCAGTCACCGCCAGAAGGAAGGCCCGTCGCCCTCCTGCAGCTTCCTCCACCGTCACCCTCCTCCAGTAGCCCTCCACCCATCCGGGCCAGAGATTCTGCCCCCAACCCCGACCCCCACCAACCACCACCAGATGGTGACGTCCACAGAGGCCGGTGTGGAGGAAGGGGAAGTAGACGGGGCAGCCGTGCCAACATTCCTGTTTTTCGGGGGAGGGGGCTTCATTGGCTGAGCTTGGCCTGAGGCAGGTGAGGTAGCATTTGCGTAAGAGCATTAGATCGGTTATTATACGGTGGCAGTGGAGTGAGTCAAGATTGAGGAACAGTAAGCGTGCAGTGTAGCCTCCAGTCTGGGCGGGAAGTCAGCAGCGCCGCATGATGAATTTTGTAAAGTTGCATTGCACACTTTCAATTGCATTAGACTCCTTTTTATTGGCTGGTGACCAGACGGAGGAGGCATATTCCAGCTGGGGGCGGACATAAACTGTAAATGCACGAGTCAGGAGTTTAGGAGTTGCGGCATGCAGACATTTTTTCACAAGGTGAGCTGTAAATTTGGCCTTGTTTATCATGCTAGTTATGTGCGCTGTGTAGGAAAGCCTTGCCTGCATGAGAATGCCTAAGTCAAAAATGCCTTTGGGAGGGGCGCTGGGTATAGGCAGATTGGACACTGCGAAGCTTGGGGGGATCCCTGGTCCTATCCGATAGGTGGTGCATTTGTGTGGGACGATGGCAAGCTGCCATTCAGTAGACCAGCTGCTAAGCGTGCTAAAGGCGGCAGTAAGGACAGCAGGGGAGGAAGCAGCTAGGCACAGATCATCAGCATATGTCCAGAAATGCAGATTGGGAATGAGGGACAGGCGCCAGGTGAGTGGTGTGAGGAAGAGGTTGAAAAGCACGGGGGAGGAGCTGCCGCCCTGAACTATTGAAGAGGTCACTGCATGCCAGGAGGATCTACAACTACAGCTGCCCACTCGCGCTTGCATGCTGCGCCCACAGATGAAGTCGCGAATTAGAGCCACCACCGCCTCTCCTAGGCCTACTGTCTTGCAAATGTGCAGAAGTTTTTGATGAGAAACAGTATCAAAGGCCTTAGCTATGTCGACATTGATGACATCAACAGCTAGCTTTTTTGCTAGCTGTAGAGTCATAAAGCGTTGGAAGGAGAGATGGCTGGTGGTGGTTGATCTCTGTGCGCGAAACCCGTGCATGGAGGTCGGGAAGAGGCCTGAGGATTCGAAGTGTTGGCTTAGTTGTTTGGCAAGCATGCGATCAAAGATTTTTAGCAAGCCAGGTATGAGGGCAATGGGGCGGTAAGAGGAGCAGTTTGATACCTCACCTTTGCGCTTAAACACTGGGCATACTATTGATTCTTTCCATTGGGCAGGGAGGCTTTGGGAAATTTGACAAAAGTCAAAAAGCATGCGCAGTGGGAGAGCTAGGCTTTTGCGAGCAGCCTTAAGGAGCACGGGAGGAAGCCCATCTGGGCCAATGGAGCGTTTTGGCTGTAAACCTTGGAAGGCCTTATGTATGTTGTATACAATGTATACAATGTATACAATGTATACAAACTTATGTATACAATTTCTACTACTGGAATCTGCTGCTTGGATAGTTGCATTTTGCATTTTGTAGTTGCATTTTCAGTGTCTCTTTCCATGCGCGCTAAAACCAAGATGCAGATGACGCAGCAGATTCCAGTAGTAGAAATTGTATTTCCTTGACTTTTTACTCAAGGCAATTGCAAATTTAGGAGAAAAGAGAACTACATTTGGCCTGCCGATGGTACCAGATATTTCTTCCACTTTTAATATAGTATAAAATGTATTAATACAAATTTTATAGATCAATACATAAATTTTATTAGATAAATAAATCACAAATAAAAAACATAAAAATATATAACGAAATAAAAAATTTCAAAAATGAAAATTAGATTCAAAAGTTTCAAAAATTTTTGAGACATTTTCTTGGTTCATACTTAGGGCGATTTTTAGCCTGCTGATTGTACCAGTTATTTTCTCATCAAAAAATTCAAAATGAACGACTAAGCTGGATTCAAACCTGCCAGTTTCATTTTGCTGTCCAATTCATTGCAACTTGTACTGTGACTTAACATGTTTGAATAAATAACCCAATCAAATTACACTACACCACTGGTGCATATGGCTCCTTAGTGTAATTAAAGAGCTATGATTATAAAGAAATATATGAGGCCCAGGGAGCCGAGGAGGGCGGGGGGGGGGTGGGGGGGGGGAGAAATGAATACCTAATATCGTCCATTGAATAGATGCGGAGGAGAAGGAGAAGAAGGAGAAGAAGAAGGAGTTCGGACATATGGTTTTTTGCGTTTTTCATTCTGAAATCAAACGTTTTGTGCAAAACTCAAAAGATAAACTATAGTCAATTTGATGTTGCTCTTTCCAATGGTGAAAGAATTAGAGCGATTGGAGCCTTCTGGGATGAGCAGCCGCCTTATCAAATTTATGATCTAGCAATAACCCTCAAAACATACACCTGGGTCGAAAAGAGGGGCTGGGTGCTGACACTTCGCTAATGCTCGCTCGCGCCAGCCCAATTGTGCCTAATGTGCTGGCTTTATTAGAATTGTATATCAATTTGCAACACTATAGCAGAGAAAATTCAGAAACAGAAAAATGTGTCCATCTCACTTGCACAGATGCACTCACTTAATGATTCGAATGTAAAGAAAGGTGTCAGACAAAAACTTGAGCAAGTCCTGTTGTTCTCGCATCATTAAATAAGCCATAGAGAAAAACGAGGAGTTAAAATAAAAACTATTTGTAAAATTGGGATGGCACACTTCCTTTCTTTAGGGCTTTTGAGCCTCTCCAAAAACTCGTACTCTTTAGGATTAAAGCTATGGCCATTTCTTTCAAGCCAGTCAATTTCTTCATTTAGCGCTACAGTTTACGAGACAATGAGACTATAATGATGTTGTGGTTGAGGATGCCTTTTTCTAGCAAGACCTCGACCGCGGTCACATTACAATACAACCAAGTGCAAAAAAGAAGCGGTGAGCGGTCGCTGTGTCAAACGGAGCTTTTTGCCAGGTCATACAAATTGCGAGACTGCGGTGCCATGTGCAGGGAAGTAATCATCCGTCAACCATCTACAACAACACCGCATAATCCTGTGGCTTTTTTTCCACCAATGAAGTTCGCGTTCAGCGCCCTCTTGAAGTTGTAATTGATGGGGACCCATTTTTGGGCATAAAAGGGGGCGCCGCCTCCCGTTTGGGTGTTACTGTGCGGGGAGGCAGGGAATGGGAGAGTTGGAGAAGAGGATGGCGCTGAGGCTGGAGACGGAGGAGAAGGAGATGCGGCGGACGGCCTTCTTCGCCGTCGTGGTGGCCACCATGGCCGTCATTGCCGCCGCCGTGAGCATCCCCATGGTCTACACCTTCGTCCAGAGCCTCCAGAGCCACATCATCTCCGAGCTGGACTTCTGCAAGGTTGGCCTGGACAGCAGGGACTGGGGGACAGCTGTTGAGGGGCATTTGCAGTCGCGGAGCAGGGAGATGTGGGTGGAGATGTACGCCATAGCGGCCACTAGACCGCGGGACAGCGAGCGAGGGAAGCGGGAGCCGCAGCCTAGGAAGCCGCCCTCCTCCAACCCCCTCTCCTTCCTGGAGGCCCAGTCGCTCTTTGTGGACCTCCCCATGCCCCCGCCCTTCAAAGCGGACGACGGCCCCTGCTGCTGTCGTCAGGTGAGCGTTTCTTTTGGGGGAGAGTGAGGGCAGAGGGTGGAATGACAGGGTGCGCCGGGGCTGGTGGGTCAATCGGGTCCGCCCGGAGAGCCAGGCAAGGACGGGAAGGGCGGGAAGAGTGGGCGGCCGGGCAAACCGGCTATCTGTCGCCCACCCAGCAAACAGCAAATAGTCCACTTTACCATCTGCTGTCCATTTGAGCCCCCTTCAAGAGCTGCTTTTATTAGAGAATTGAATGAATGGATGGTATAGAAGAAGTGAGGGCGTATACAGGAGAGGTGCATGTTCTGTCCGCCGGGCCCACGTGGTCCAACGGGCGAGATCGGGCCCAAGGGACTGCCAGGACCCTTCGGCTTTGTCGGCCGGCCCGGTCAGTCCCTCATCTGCCTATCACCAGCTCATCTCATCCACCAGCACTCAGTCACACTTCCCAGGCGCCCCCGGAGAGAAGGGCGCGAAGGGCCTGCGAGGCTCCGGAGGGCGGCCTGGAGCTCCCGGCCCTCCCGGACCCCCCGGCTCCTACTCCTCTCTTCCCGTAACCTCCCGGCCCTAGCAGACCAGCATCTTCAGTCCTGCAAGAAGGAGCCCATTGACAGGTGCAGTACATCGATGGTCCAGCCGGACCGCCGGGGAAGCCGGGGCTGTCGGGGAAGAAGGGACGGCAAGGCCTGGCCGGACGCAACGGGAGCCCAGGACGCCCAGGGCCCTGTTTGCATTCATTCTCTCTTGGAGCTAGGGGAAAGAGGGGAAGTTTGAAGTGGGCCCGGTGGGGGAGACAGGTGATCCGGGTGTGGATGGAATGCCGGGAAGAGAGGGGCGTCCTGGGGAGCATGGCGTGACGGGGCTGAAGGGCGGCTGTGATCACTGCGCTGTGCCGCTCTTCCTCAGGATTGCCGTCCCCGTGTCTGCCAACTGAGGCCGGACTGCATCAGCTGCTTATTTGGACATTCCCTCCATCTGGCTATACATTCCAATGGGCTGAAGAAAGTATTCCTGCTTTCGTGCTTTCAGCTCCTGCGATTATTTGGGTATCCCTGTTTCATTTGTTCACAGGGTGTTTATGCTTCGTTATCTGTTCTGAGCTTGTAAATTTTTATGCAAAACACGATGTTTCTATACTGGAGATACCGCATAAAGCAATTGCGACATTATGCGCTTGTATAACATGTTGTAGTTCGCAAATCTTTTGTCCGTGCTTGAAACAAGCACAAGGGAAGATTTTCAGTTTCAAGAAATCAGAATGTAGTGCACTTGTTTGCGATCACGAAGAATGATACGATGCTGCTCTGCAAACTCCAATGCTCGACAGGCGCTGAGCTGGAGGCTTCGACGCCAAAGCCGCTCCTTCCTCCTTCAACATCCCCTCCTCACTCTCCCTCCGTTCCTTCAGTCCGCCAACTGAGGGCAGGGCAGGCGCCAGAGCGTCAGCGCCCCCTCCTCCGTCAGCGAGAACAGCTCCCGCTCCCCCGCCGCTCTCACACTCACCGTCCTCTCCTCCTCAAAACCCCTCCTCCTCCGACCTCTCTCACTCCTCCTCCGGCCACTGCCTCTGGGAAGGTGATGCGGGTGGGCGAGCTCTGCAGCCAGCAGCTCTGCCCCTCCAGCTCTGCCCCAGTGCCCAGCTCCAGCTGGCGCGCTTCGACCAGCTGGCAAAGAAGGCCCCAGTCTTTGTGGCAATGAAGCAAGAGCAGTGAAGGCAAGTGGACGGAGAAATGGGACAGAGCAGTTTTAACGGCGTCCTGAATGTTGGCGGAGCTCAGAGTAACCTGCTCCCAAGGCTCCTGGACATTGGACTGATTAGGGCCTTCCATCTACTTCAGCGCCAACCAGAAGGTTGAGCAGGTGCCAGTGCTCACAGCGCAAGCCGTCCTCTGCGTGCAGGACCAGCAAGATGCCCCCCTTCCAACACCATCCCTCCATCACTCCCTCCCCCAGTCACTGACAGCCACTTGAACCTGGACAGGAACTGCGTTGAGGAGATCGTCTTTCCGAGCAGCCGGCAGACTCCAGAGAACTGCCAGGCCGCCTTCAGTTGGTTCATTGTCTGAGAGCAGTTTAGTGAGATGTTTGTTGAGCCACTGGGCTGCTTGCTGGAGAGCTGGGCAGAGTGCCAGGCGTTGAGAAGAGGCTCGCCCCGGCCCAGCCACAGATCCGTCCACAGCTCCCGCAGCCCTTCCCAAGCTCGTCCGCCGCTTTCCGACCCCCCTTCCTCCTCCAGCACATCACTTCCGCGCTCCTGCATAGCCTGCTTTGCACTCTGACTGCTTCCATGTCCCTTGTCTCTTTGGAAAAATGGACATGGGCAGGGGCAGAGAGGGCTGGAAGGGGTAGGATAAGGGAAGGAGGGGGGCAATGGATCAGAGTCCTGTCTCCGCTCGTCGCCATGCGCCGGGCGGGCTCCTATGCGTCGGATGCGGCCCTCGCACACAGCCTCCACTTATCATTCATTGCACCCCGGCGCTCAGCTCCCTCAGCTGAAATCCCTGCCAGCTTCCCGCTTTCCACTCTCAGCCCCTTTCCTCCTCTCTCCCTTCACCTTCCCTCCTTCCCCTCCCCACCATCAGTCATGCAGGGCTGACGCGTAGGAAGCTTGGAAGCCCCAGCCCCAGCCCCAGCCCCCCCGGAGAAAGCCTATACTTGACTATGAATGGAATCCGTGAATGTGCCCAGCGAAGTGCAGCCGACCCCCTCCGTCCCGCACTTGGCCTCTGCCTCAAAAACTCCCCGCACTTCCCCTCCAGCCTTCGCCCTTGGAAAGAGTTTGCCAACCGAGGGCAGCCTCTCCTGAGGCCGATGCAGAGTGTAGCTGGGCTGACGCTGGTGCAGGAGGCAGAGTGGAGTGGGGCTGAGCTTGAGGTGCAGTTGGAGCCTTTGCGCAGTCCCGGCGGCCTCCTCTTCCAGAGAGCTCAAGGAGCTGCCGCTGCCCCGCCGTTCTGCACCAATTTGCGCCTCTACTTTTTGCAGCCTTCTTGCTTCTTGATTTGCTTCCCTCTCGGCTAGCCAACGATCTCTTGGCCTGGCCTATAGCTTCTGGTTGTTTTGAGCATAATCTAGAGAGGCTGTCTCTTGGAGGAGGCTGGGGAGGGCTGGAGGGTTGTTTCGCATTGAAGGGAAATGTCTCTTGCACAAGGTCGCAAGGGGCTTGGGAGAGAGTGGGGGGTTGTGAGAGGGAATGCGCGGAATGCGAGTGCCTCAACGTCGCTCTCCCAGCGAGGCCTGCGGGCGGGCTTTCAGGGCCAGCTGACTAGAGCCAGCCAAGCTCGCCCTATCCCAGTGAGCAGAGAGGACGGAAGTTGGCGCAAAATATTCCAGCCTCCTTCTCCTCCTCTCCCTGCCCAACCATCTCTTCAGGCTTCGTCCAGCCTGCCCCCTCCCAAAAAGGCGCGGCCTAAAGTGAGTCGGGAGGAGGCGGGCGCAGTTTTTAGCAGCGCCCCTCCTGGAGCAGGGGGCAATATTTATTGACGCCCGCTTTACCAGCACGCCCCGCTGCCCCCTGGCTGGCAAGAAGTTGCGCCCTTCCGCCCTCCTCTTTTCCCTACTCCCTCTTCCCTCCCTATTCCCCCCTCACTCACCATCCTCCCACTCCTTACCTTGCCTCCCTCTCTACCTCACCAGCCTTCTCGGCTCAATAGCTAGCTTGGCCTAGTTCCCTGCTAGCTCAGGTAACCGCGGAGGGCAGCTGAGGCAGAGGGTAGGAGGGTAGAGGGGGTAGTTGGAGGAAGGCTCGTTTCCACCTCTCCTGCCTTTGCAAAATGCTGGTGAAGGAATTCAGCGCACTCTCTTCGCTGGCGTCACTGAGACAGCATCTCCTATCTCAGTGGGCAAGGGGGTAGCTTAAAAGCAGGCCTCAATTCAGACCCTCTCGACCGGCAGCCCCCATCCGTCTTCCCCCTCCCCCCAAACCCCTCCAAGAACTCCTCCTCCCTCTATTGCCCCTCCCCCACCCCTCCTCTTCGCCCTGTCCTGGACAGTCCTTGGCCCTCAGCCTCCCGTCATATGCAAACTTTCATTGATCCTCTTATAAGCCCAGCCCTTTTCCGCTCCCTTTGCCCCAGGAAACCGCCCCATTCTTAATCATTCCTTGCTTTGGCCAGTAAATCATCAGCAGGCTAGAGCATCATTTGCTCCTAACCCAGTTGTTAGCCCATGAACCATGACAGTTTCAAAAGCAGTCATGCTTGTTGAGGAAATAAAATTGAAAGATTAGGCCAGGCTGCTAGGTGAACAGATAGATGATGATTCAAAAGACGGCGCACCTGTATTGAGCTGAGACTTGTGCCTTCTTCTCACTCCTTGGCCCTTCTTTCCCCCGCTGCAACACCTGCACTTTGTTAGCGCACATGTACCTACTCATTTTCTCAGCCTATCATCGGATTGCTTTTTGCCTCCTTTTCTCACCATCTTTTCAGGGAGAAAACTAGCCAACCCGGCTCAGGCCCCAGTAATAGATTTGAGCGGACTTACGCGACCGAGGTTCTGTACCAATGCTGCGTAGCCAGCGACATGAGCGATAACAGAGCTGGCTGGAGTTAGCTGAAGCTGCTCTAACTGAAGGTATGAAGGGTAAGGTCTAATAAGATCGAGGGGTAGGAGGCTTCCGCCGCTGTTCCCTCACTCCACTTCAGGGCTAAGAGGCCGTGTGCCTGCTGCTTTTCACTGCCCCAGCCCCTTCCATTTCCGCTCCCCCTCCATACCCTCAACTCCTCCACAGCCAAACCCTTTCACACCCAGTCTCCCAGAGCTACCCGGCCCGACCTCTTGCTTGGTATCAGATTCAGTCCGGGACAGGCTCGTGGTGGAGGGTAGAAGATTGGCAAATAAGTGTCAATCAATAGCCCGCCATCTACTCAGGCCGCTAGCCCGCAGGTCCTGCTTTACTGCCGCCTATTTATGCCCTCCCGCAGTTTCCGCGCTCACTCCCTAATCCAAGCCAGCCCTCGACCCCAACCCAGCATCTCCACCGCCTACCCTACCCTCATTTCCCCACCACCCCCTGCCTCCAAGATGCAATGACTCATGGCCCTCAAACAGCGTGAACAGGAGCACTCTCTCAGCCGGCTCACATCCCTCCTACCGCTATCAGCCGCCAGACCCTGCTTTTTCTCTCTCTTTCTCAGTCTGCTGTCAGGGACAGGAAGGAATGAAAAAGCGGATTGAAAGGGGAAGATGAGGAGAGTGGAAAGGGAGTGAAGTGAGAGAGGAAGCGCTTGGAGGTGATGCCGAGCCTTCCGGCCTCCACCTCCGCCTCCTCCTCACTCCTCTCCTCTCCTCCGACTCCCCGGTACACTCCCTTCCTCAACCTTCTCGTTCCTCCTCTCCCGGAGTGAAGGGCTGGGGCAGTAGTGGTGGATGAGGTAGAGTTGTCAGTGATCGGGACCCGCCGCCGCGTCCTGGTAAGACCCTGTCCTCCTTCCACCCAGGCCTATCTTTCGCTTCTTCTGCTCTCATCACAAACTCCTCTTGCTCAG
>JASANA010007313.1:0-18909 GCA_030248095.1 Ptycholaimellus sp. GST1_10
TGTTGTCGGGCATTTTTCTTTGTCTTAAACAGATTGCAGCTGACAGTAAATCAGCTGCCGACTTTTGTTGTTGGGCATTTTTCTTTGCTCAACATAGTCGGCAGCTGACAGTAAATCAGCTGCCGACTTTTGTTGTTGGGCATTTTTCTTTGTCTTAACAAGCAGCTTGCAGTCAGTAAATCAGCTGCCGACTTTTGTTGTTGGGCATTTTTCTTTGTCTTAAACATAGTCGGCAGCTGACAGTAAATCAGCTGCCGACTTTTGTTGTTGGGCATTTTTCTTTGTCTTAAACATAGTCGGCAGCTGACAGTAAATCAGCTGCCGACTTTTGTTGTTGGGCATTTTTCTTTGTCTTAAACATAGTCGGCAGCTCCCGTATGCCGGAAGAAGTTGGTGCGGGAGCTGGTGCTATACCCAAGTCCCTCTGGCTACAACGTGGTGGCCGTGAAGCCGGAGCAGAAGCGGCGGGATCGTCTGCCCCACCGACTCCCTTCCCAGCCTCCCCATCGCCATCATCACAAGAGTCGCGTCCACAAAAAGCCCCACCACTACAAGCGCCACCTCATCTATCGCCATTCCCCCTCCTCATTCTAGGCTCCTTTTTTGCTCCTCTTTGTTTCGCTTATTTATTTCTTGTTGACCAGGCAATTGTGTTTCATTTTTGTGATCTGTTTGGATTGTCGTTATTTATATAACATTAATAATATTATTTCTGTGAATCGAAATTTATGGTGCTTATTTTTAATTCTGTGGCTTTTCAAAAATAAATTATTAATAAAAATAAACTGATTTTTAAAATTTCTTTTTGCAATTTTAACGACAAATAACTAATAACGGATAATTATCCAATATCTGCAGTCTAAACAATCAAAACTTGTTTTGCTGCTATTTTTAAAAATTTTGTTTATGTGATGCATATTCAATTGGAATTCTCGGCTGTTGCCAAGAGATGCGCGGCCTCACATAAAGATACCACCCAGATGAACCTTCATGCCAAATTTCAGCAGATTTCAATGAAAAACCATGAATGCAATTATGCATGAATTCAATTATGCATGTTGAAATTTGTTTATTTGAACTTTTGATACATCGGAATTTGAGATTTTAGCCACAAATCGACAACTATCAAACATTCAGTAATGTCCTTTAAACAGCTGAAAGAAACCACCTTGTCAGACGTACATGTCAAAATCAACTGATTTCATTGAAATATTATTGATTTATGCATGTTCAAATTTTTGAAACATCAAGATTTTGGGTTTTTGACAATAAATCAAAAAATAATAAATTTTTCAAAAATTCCTTTTGCCAGCTTCAAGATATTTCTTTGATGGATGTACCTGCCAAAAATCATCTAATTTCATTGAAAAACCAGTGATTTATGATTTTTCGTGTTTTGAACCTTCAAAAAATTGAGTTTTGGGCGAAAAACGCAAAATTACACCAAGCGCCAAAAATGTTCCCGAGGCACCGCCCAGGAGGACCTTCATGCAAAATATCAGCCAATTTCGTTGAAAAACCGCGAAGGCCAGGCATGGTACACACATATATATATCTGGTACCATCGGCAAGCCGAAAGTAAAGCTCTTTTCTCCCAAAAATCGACTTCCCCGAGTATAAAGCCAAGGAAATTTTCCAGCTGGTTGTGGGGCATTTGCATTTTGTTTTCGCGCGCAGTTCAATGACTCTTTTCATACGCGCTCAAACAAAATACAGATGACACAGCAGATTCCATTAGTAGTAGGAAAATTTCCTTGGCTTTATACTCGGGGAAGTCGATTTTTGGGAGAAAAGAGCTTTACTTTCGGGTTGCCGATGGTACCAGATATTTCCTCAACTTTAAATATACAAAAATTAAATTATGTCAATTTATGTCCTTTATTGTTGCTTATAGTGTTAGTTTAAATTTTATTAGATTATTAAATTAACTAAGTAATAAATAAATTAATTATATATGAGGTCGGCAGTTCAAAGATTAAAATAAGTAAAAAGTTTTGAAAATAAAATAAAGACAAAAAAAGACATTTCCTTAGCTTTACACTTGGGGCAATCGATTTTTTGGGAGAAAAGAGCTTTACTTTTACGATGGCTATTTCCTCAACTTTAAATTTACAAAAAAACTTAATTCTTTTGAAGATATCGAACCCACGAGTTGCATCCAGCAGCCCAAGCGCTTGCACCACTACACTACTGGTGTATATGGCCCGAAGATTAACTGAATGGTTATGCCGCTGAGGCCCAAGTCCGAGGGGAAAAGGTGGGGGGATAAAATGAATACCTACTCTCGTTTATTAGCAGATGCGAAGCAGAAGGAGCAGCAGCAGCAGCAGCAGTAGCAGCAGCAGGAGTTCGGACGGCAACTTGTTTTTAGATTTTACCCTTAAAATACTTCGATTTTTGGCATTTTATCGCGAGTTTTGACTAATTCGTGGATGCTCTTTCCAAAGCAAAAAGAATAAAAGCAAATCGTGGCTCCTAGCGGGAGCAAACGCCTTATCTGTTTTAAGATCTAACATTGGCCCTCGATTATGACACCTGGGTCGAAAAGAGGGCCTGGGCGCTGACGGTCGCTACGCTCCCTCGCGCCAGGCCAATATGCGGAAAGACGGACGCAAAAATGAGGTAACTGCTTAAGCTGGCCTTGGCCGCCCGCCGCCTCGGGCAGGGCGCCAGAGCTCCTCCGGCCTCCGGGCACGGGTGCTACGGCCTCCGGAGCTCTGACTGCCCTGCCCTCCGCGGCAGGCGGCCTGCGGCCGCGCAAAAATGGGAACTACGCTACGTTTGAGTAGGTTAGGGACCATCCTGAGAACAGGCTTCTCCGGGAGCCAAGGAGCCACTGAAATCGTCGAGTTTTATGAGTTCTGAATATATTAGGATTTCTTGTTGGACGAGTGGAATTGTGTAGACCGAACGGAAGCTAAGGAAACAGCTGCGCCAGCAGTCAGGGAAGGTAAGACGAAAACTCAAATAGCTCAAATAGACAAGCCTGAAAATAATATAATTCAAGAGTTATTATGGAGTGGGGAAGCCAGGGGCCAATTCGGCAAGAAAGGGTCGGTGTCGCTTAAGTACTAGACACGCAGTTGCGTGTCGGGGTCGGTGTCGGTGTCAGGGTCAGTGTTTTCCGATACGCTACTGACCCTGATTCGGCAACAACGTGTCAAAGTTATGGGTCGACTCGAAGTTGGGTGTTTTCCGACCCTGCCCCTTACCAGGGTCGGCAGAGCGACACTCAACTTCTAGACATGATTACAGGGCCATTTTATGCCATAAATTGAACAAATAAGCTGATATATAGGTAATTTTGGACCAGGAATCCATTTTTGATGTTATTTTTGAGCAAAAATGAATAAAAATTGATAAGTTGAGCTTTTTTGCTATTTTGGTTACTCGCTTTGTTTGTCATTTGTGGATCCTATTTTTTACATTTTCTATGCTGCTGCGAAGGCGAGTTGGCCATCCCCCACAACTGTGATTAAACAGATTTGAGAGTTCGCAACTTGATGCGAATATCAAAATCCTGAAGAAGATACGGAGCACAACATAGGCTCTCTTCCTCATGGAGTTTTGCTATCAGCGTTATCATCCACGAAATAAGCTTTTCAAAATTTTCTTCAGTGATATCCGACTCAAGTTTCGACAGTGGGATTTTCCATATTTTCTTCTGTGATATCAAACTTTAGTACCACTGTGAAAAATAAAGCCTGACGTCCTTTTGTCCAATGTAGATCACAGCAAGATCACGTAGATCACATGTAGATCACAGGTCCAATGTAGATCACACGTTAGAGCAGCACCGAAAATTCTTGGGCAAGGGCCAATTTTTGACAGTAAAATAACATAAATTTAAAATAAGATAACACCAGCTATCAGCGATAGGTGCATGGCCTGTTTTGCTTTGCATGGCCAATGGCGGGTAGGTGGAATCATGGAATCCAGGACGGGTGGAGCAGATGAGAGCCGTTGATCTTCCCCTTCCGCTCCCACGTTGAATGAGCCCATCACATAGCTCACACTTCTCTTCTCCTTCCATCTTTTTCCCGCTGTTCTGCCTCTGACGAGTTTTTCTCAACCTCACTGACCCAAATGCTCAAATTGCGCAGTTGCCTACTTTTCCTGACAGTGCCCGCGAGTTTGATCATGTATGTACGAGTAACATTATAATAGATGTAAAGTGCCGCACCATCACATATCATTAAAATTGGTTTCTGACCCTTTCAATTCAGGTATTTTAATGAATCATGTTAAAAGTGAGTAGCCGGGCAGCCGTTCCGAGCAGAGAATTAAAAGGGGGGACTATTTTTTGGAGATAACTTTTTTTTGTGAACTGAAAAGATATGAAGTGACTACAGTTTCGGAAAATAGAAACTCGGGCTTTTTTTTTGAGCCCAAGAACGTCTCTGTAGGAGCTTCCTACAACCAACAGCAGCCGTCAACAAAAGGTCGTTCAGAGCCCCCTGTGTTATAACTTTTGGAGTTTTGCAACTTAGCCCCCCTCCCCATGTTAAAGAGTGATCGCTCCATTTATAAATACACCTCCATGGTGGAATCCATGGTGGAAAAGAGGCCTGGGTGTAAAAAAGTGGCAAAATGGAAAGAATGGCACATTTGAAAGTCCAAAATTCAGGGCCAACGCAATGTAAATGGAGAACTAATATCTGCAACAGTACATTTATCAGAATTTTTCAACAGGTTTTCAAAAACTGCAAATAGCTTATCATTTATCAAAAACTTAAATTGCTAGGTTTAAACTCCAAAAAGTGCATGCTACAAATGTACAAATAACCTTTCTCAGGTCTATGAGATCCTGTGCCTAATTGCTACCGCATAGCTTCATAACAACAGGGATAACTAGGAAAATCCTTGCCGAATTGAGGTTGAAAAACACCTAGTTAGGGGTCACGAAACCCACAACTGCGTGTCGCTTGCCGAATAGAGGTTGACACGAAACACGGTGTTACGTGTTTTCCGACACGTAACAACGTGTTTTCTAGCGCCAATTCGGCAACGATTTGACCCGTTCTGGCAACGATCCGGCAACGATTTGAAGACGGCACAGGGAAGGTCATGATAATGGAGAAAAATTGCGTTGCCCACTTGAGCTGTTGGCCAAAAACAAGTTCCCTACGAGACAGAATTGACCTGCGAGTGCGTATCAACTAAGTTTCCGCCAAGACCTAAGTCCCGACTCTATTTCGGCGTCAAAAATGCGCAGATTGTATGAGCGAAGCCAGCAAGGCCCCGTGCAGAAGCCAGAAGAAAGAGTGTAATAGAGTATGGGAAAGGTGCTAAACCTGAACATAGGCATACTGGGGCATGTGGACAGCGGGAAGACGAGCTTGGCCAAGGCCCTCTCCACCACCTCCTCCACTGCCGCCTTCGACAAAAACCCCCAGGTACCTCAATTACCTCCTCCCTCCCACTCTCCCATCATCCCACACTCTCTCAGAGTCGGGAGCGCGGCATCACATTGGACCTTGGCTTCTCCAGCTTTAGCCTGGAGGTGGATGAGGAGCTGACCTCTCGTTTACCTCTCCTCAGCTCCTACTCCCACATCCAGTTCACCCTGGTGGACTGCCCTGGCCACGCCTCCCTCTTCCGCACTGTCATCGGTTGCCCCTTCTTCACTTCCGCACTGTCAACTGGGCCAGCTAGCCAACTGCGGTGGAATGGCTCCAGGCGGTGCTCAGACGATAGACATGGTGGTGCTGGTGGTGGACGCGGTGAAGGGGCTGCAGACGCAGACGGCGGAGTGTTTGCTCCTGGCCGAGATCACCTGCCCTCACCCCGACCGCCTCCTCCTCGTCCTCAACAAACTCGACCTCCTCGGGCCTCAGCCGGCCCCCAAGCTGGACAAGCTCAAAAAACGGTTCCCACTCCCCTACAGTGATTGGAAAGAAAATTAAATGATGTCTAGACTGGCCAAGACGCTGGAATCCACGGTGTTCAAGGAGGCGAGGATGGTGCCAGTGTCTGCCTGTCCCGGAGCTGATGCCGTTGCCAGTTCAGCTGATGTATCGGAGCTGATCCAGGCTCTCAAGGACTCCCTCTTCATCCCCAAGAGGGCAGCCGATGGCCCCTTCCTCTTTGCCGTCGACCACTGCTTCCCCATCAAAGGCCAGGGTCTGCCTCCTAACCTGCCTCTACCCTTAGGGTCTGGAAATGAGCGCATGGCCAGGAACGGTAACGACGGGAACAGTGATCAAGGGCAGTGTGAAGGTGGGCGACAGCGTGGAGATCCCAGCGCTGGGCGAGAAGAAGAAAGTGAAGTCCATTCAGGTTCCTCCATCACCAACTTTCAGCCTCCCTCCAGTCATGGGCTGAGCTGGTGTTGAGGTATTCCGGAAGGCGGTGGAGGGTGTGAGTGAGGGTGAGCGGTGCGGTCTGTGCCTGGCGGGTCTGGAGGCTCGAACGCTGGAGCGAGGGTTGGTGGCGACGCCGGGGAGTCTGCCGCGGGTCTACGCCGCCATCGTCTCCTTCCACCCCATCGCCTACTTCAAGGCCCCTGTGTCCAGCAAGAGTCGCTTCCACATCAGCATCGGCTACGACACCATCATGGGCAGACTCGCCCTCTTCTCGGCCACCCAGCCTGGACAGATGGAGTTCGACTGGCAACAGCAGTACCGACATGTGGACCAGTATGATGGCAAGAAGACAGTTTAGATTTTATCCTGCTTCCTTGTAGAGCCTCTTCTAGCAGCTGCACTGCTTTCCTGCTTTCTGGCATATGCAATGGACACAAAAATGTGGGAGATAATTGGATTGAAGCTTTGCTCTTTACAAAATTATTTGATGGACGGATTTATAGAAAGGCTATATTGAAAGGGAGAAGGCGATGCGGCGAAAGATCAAGGCCGTGTTTTTGCCCTGTTGGAGTTGGACAGCGGAGTTTTATGCCCATCCGGGAGTCTGTACATTGCATCCCGTCTGGACGCTGACATTCACGCCAACGCCTGCCGTCTAGCTTTCCATGGAACTCTGCTTCACCCCTTCACAGCCAAGGACTATCGCCAAACCCAGCTACCCAGCCTTCAAGTCTTCAAAGTTTCTCCTCCCACTTTCATCGCTCTTGCCCAACAGAAATCAAACCAAATGCACTGTCTAGGAGAAAAGCCGGAGCGGACGCGTGGATCGGGTGCTGGAAGAGCGAACACTGATTGTCAGCGGGCTGGTGAAGAAGGAAAGCTCCGTGGAGGCTTTCACCGGCCTCAAAGTCCGCCTCTCCACCGGAGAAACGGGACGCATTCTCGGTCCCTTCGCTCAGAGCGGCAAGGTACTTCCACCATTCGCCCAACTCCACTGCCCTCATTCTCTTCTGAACTCTAGATTCGCGTCGGTTTGGATGAAGAGCCGTCCGAGGAAACGGCAGCCCGCCTTGCCGCTCTAAAGAGTAAGAAGAAAAAAGACCCTGTTCAATTGGTTGCCCATTGGTTTTGCTGGCACCGCATTTTGAACTCATAAAATATTTGAAGGAAGAAAAACAGGAGCCTATACGAGTAGTTTTAGAGTTCAAGCGATTCGCCTACGACGAGAAGAAGAAAATGATTCAGTAAGTCAGTTGTGATTCAGTTGTGATGCCTTCCCCACTGCCATTCCGGTGCCTTTCGCTTTTACTCAAAAAATCTACATATTTTATGCAGTAAAACCTGTATATACTGTCTATTGCAGCTTCATAATGGATTCTGCCCCATTCGAATTGCTGAATGATTGCGTGAAAAGCAAAAACAAGATGAACTAAAATATAATGATTGAGCCCAAAAAATATGCGCTTGCTAGTCCAGGCTCTGCGGTACAGCCGAGTTGCAAGCAGTGGCGTCTTCACTCCGCCTGTTCCTGCCTCGTCCCATTGTAGGCCGCAGACTGCCACTTCCTACCTCCCGTCACTCAGCCCATCTCGCAGCTTTCATCTTACACCTTCCGCATTTTCCAAGCCAAGAAGGGTGACTCGTTTTTGATTTTATTAAAATGAACCAAGCTAAAAGTTCTTGTACCTTTTTTTCTATTAAAGCCTCACATTGAACATTTCTGCAAGATATTGTTTACGCTTTTTGCTGTCTGTGAACAAAATGATTTCGTTAAACGCGGTCCATCACATACTTTTACAGCAAAGGATATTATATTATTGAAGAAAAAGGTGGAAGAGTCGACATTGGAGGAAGAGGAAGAGTCTGATAGTGAAGATGAGGATGATGGACTGGACGACCATAAGGTTGGAATTGTTTAGTTTGCTGTGGCACAATTTGGTAGGGATTGAGGAGAAAATGGTGAAAGTGTTGGCCTATCGACTGGATTCCATGGCCAAAGAAATCTTTTCCCTGCCCAGACACAAGGTTCGCCAGAGCCCTTTTCTCGAGAGCCAAGAACAAGAATCTTTCATTGCCTTGCTAGATAGAGGCAATTCTCGTCGAAGGCAAGATCTTTGTGAACGAGCGCAGGGCGACAAAGAAATCGCTAGAGGTTGACTAGAAGCAGAGCAGGCGAGGGAGGGAAAAAGATGGTCGATCTTGAAGATGAAGGAAGGGGACCAGGTGGAGTTTCTGCGTGGAGTGAGCGAGGAGAATCCCAGCCTGCAGCGTGTGAGTCGTGCGGTGATCATGAAGCTCTACTACCAGAAGAGCTCCAAGACCAGAAGCATGGAGGCTAAGATCCGATACTGGCCCTCTTTGCTAGTCCCCGAAAGTGACCTCAAGCAGTGATTTCATCCTTGTCTCCACTCCACTATTTGTCAGCAGTGTATAGGAAAAGGCGCTCCGCAAATTGTAGCTGGAAGAGTGGGGAATTGAGAAGGGGCGAGAAAAGTTGAGCGGGCGGGGCGGAGAGGGATCGTAAAGGGAGGCTGGCAAAACGAGGCCTCTGGTCAGAAGGCGTCTAAGATGGCCCCTGTGGCTTTGGCGCCGTAAAAAAGGCCCCCGCACATCCAGGAGAAGATGGGCGCCTCTGGGCGGAGGGGCGGGAGGGACATGAGGGGGTGCTGGTAGAGAGAGAGTGGGGTAGGAGGAGGAGGAGGGAATGAAAGCGAATGTGGGAAGGGCGCGGTGCTGTGGGGGTAGGGGGTGATAAAAGGTGAGTAGGTGCGAGAGGGCGGCGTCAAGGTGGTGGTTAAAGGGGCGGCGCTCCCTACATCTCCCTCCTTCGCCTCTTCCTTGGCCCAGTGCAAGACCCTCATTATCTGGCCTCCCAGCCATGGCCTTACCCAAGGTCTTCGCAAATCACCGCATTATCATCCTGCCCTGCGCCGCCTGCCTCCATTTTCAGTTTCCTCCCGTCTTTGGCGGCGGGAGGAGTTTGCAGAGGCTAGCAGGAGTTTAGGAGACTGTAAATCGGGCGATTAGAGCTCATTAGGCGAAAAAAGTGGTTTCAACTAATCGGCCTATCGGCTTTGGCAGCCTTTTCTTTATTGCATTACCTGGCTCTAACTAGTGCTTAGCCATGAAAAAATGGGAATGCCTAAGAGTAATAACTCTTTAGGATTTTTTTTCGGTTCAAATATATTTTTAAAAGTTTTCATTAAAATTGGGTAATTTTTTGTCTCGATAGTGCTGGACAATTAGCGAAGAAACTGTAAGGGTGTATACTTGTGGTAGTGTAATTTGGAGGGTGAGGAGTGACCTAGGTGGTGGTGGGAGAGGGGAGATGAGGTGGTGGTGGGAGCGGGGAGAGTGTGGCGTGTGGGTCCGGCTAGCCAGCCTCATCAATCACTTCTCCGACAGCTCCCGTAACTGTGTCATCATCCATGCACCCCATCACTCATTCCTCTATTCCACACTCATCACCCACTGCTGCCATTCTCTTTCCCTATTTCATCCAATTTTGCCAAGCATCAAGGATTTCCAAACTTAAACTCTTGAGTAGAGCTGAATATAATGAGTGCACTGCAGCAAGAATGTAAAATAAGTAATGAGGGGCCAGATACTGGAGGGCAGTGTAGCGTTGTGGTGAGGTTTGTGCGTTGTGTGTGTGGAGGTTGCGGTGAGGATGGTGAAGAGGAGTGCAATGGGTAGGGATAGGCCTACCTACCGCCTGCCTAATCCGCATTAGCGCGACACACGACCGCCGCCCTTCTCCACTTTCACCCACTCCTCACCAGCGTTTAGCCCACATCGCTTCTGACAGCCCAACTCCTTCCCCACCGCCGCCCCCTCCTACCCTCCTCCTCCCACTCCTCCCTCCGCCCCAGCCCTCCTTACACGCCCCTCCCTTACTCCACTGCTCCTCCTCCTTCTCTCCAACTCCTACCCCAACTTATCAACTCCTCCCATTCTTTCAAGACGGAAAGACAATGTACAGTAGCATTGCAAAAGATCAATGCAAGCTTTGCCGTGGGCAGCTATGAGGGCAACAGTTGTCGAAATGGCTTCTGCTCGCTGCGAACACTTCCTCACATCAATGCTTCACATTTTTTCTTTTTTATGGGCGGCAGATTCTGAGTGACTGCTTATGTTGCATTTTGTAAACTATATAATGCATCCCATTTTAGGGACACTGGAGGTTGGGGTGAAGGAATGAGGGGTGGAGTCCAAGGATAGAGGGTGGAGTGAGGACGGTGGGTGGAGTAGGCGGGGAAGTGGGTGAGGAAGGAGAGGGTTGGGTGATAAGAGGAGAGGATTGTGGGTGGAGTAGAAGAGGCGGGGGCGGAAAGCGGATGAAGCGGGCGGAGTCTTTAGTGATGAAGGGCCGAGAAGCCGCCGCCCTCAAACATCGGCAAAGTGAAGACAACTCCGCTAAGACCCCATGCCGCATGCACACACACACCCACTCCCACTCCCACTACTCCATCCCCCGCCTTATCATCTCCCTCTCCCTACGCATCTCCCAGCCGGCCAAACAGCACCCCATAGCCTGCTCACATTTCCTACCCACCCTCCCCTCCCGTCGTCTACACATCCTAGTCCTTCTTCTCCTCCTCCCTCCCCTCCTCCTCCACAGCTTCTACTCCCCAGCCAAAGTGTCAGCACAAATCAGCTCAAATCCCCGCCCACTTCTTGTCCGCTACAAACGCCCACCTTTACAACGCCGTTTCCTGGGCTGGCCACTTGGGGGTGCGCAGGGGCAGGGGCAGGGGCAGGGGGTGGGTGGGGGTTGAGGAATGGGTTGGTGTGGAGGAGAAGCAGAGTTGGTGGGTGTGGTGGTGTTGGTGGGAGTTGGGTGGAGGTAAGAGGTGGGTGGAGGAAGGCGGGAAGAGGGATGGAGGAGGTCCTCGGCTGGCTTCTAACGACCCCCTTTCCTCGACTCCTCCCCATTCACTCAGCACCCAAATGGGCCGTAAATAATCTCCCTCCACGCCTTCCCCTAGCCGCAAACTCTGCCCCCCTCCTCCTCCTGCCTCCCTCCCCAAACAGCTTGCCCCCAGCAGGCCCAAGAGCGCCTTCCAAGCTTGTATAGGCGGGAGTGGGCTTTTTGAGACGAGGCGGCGGCTCCTCGTTTCATCCCAGTGGCTGAGAGGGGAGGGAGGGTAAATGCGGGTGTTGGGGAAAGTGGCCTCTTTCCCTCCTTCCCTCCTCCCGTCCCCTCCATCCCTCCTCCTCTCCCTCCCACTCCGCTGCCCATTCCATCCATCCCTCCTGCTGGGTTGCCCTGGCCTGGGCTCCAGTCTAGCCCCTCTCCACTTGCCCCCTCTCGCTCTGATGAAGTGTCAATATGTCTCTCTCCCTACACTTTACAGGCCAAAGGGACCCGCCCAGCGATTATCCTCACCTCATTCCACAACCCGCTAAAACCCTCCTCTCCCTCTCAATTCACCCTCCTTCTGTCTAATGCCTCCCATTAGCTCATCTTTTCTCCGCCATGCCCAAAGAGTGAAGGCTGGGAAAGGAAGGACAGGCGGCTTGAGGTGCATAGAGGACAGCTGTCAGCAGTATGCAGGGAGGGAAGAGGGGCAGGGCGATGGGGAAGAAGGGGGGATGGGCATGAAACAGATGGGGAAGAAGGAAGGAAGGGAGTGGTGTTGATGGCGGCGGATGAAAGGGGAAGGAGCGGAGATGATGGCGTGGCTTGGGGCGGGGATAAAAAGGGGCGGTAGAGGGCGGCGCAGAAAGGGAGCTTTGGGCGGGGCGCTGGTGAGAGGAGTGGTGGTTGAGTAGGGGTGAGGGGGGGGGGGGGGGAATGAGGGAGGGAAGGAGGAAAGGAGGGAGGGGGTAAAGGCCAGCGGGGGACAGGCCACAGGCGGATGGCATACAGGCCAGCCCAGGCGACGCGCTGGGGCGGCAAGTGTGCAGAAAGGGAGGAGCGGCCCTCCTATCCTCCTCACCCCCCTTCTGCTACCCCCCTCCTGGCCCCCTCACACAAGGAGGGGGAGGAGGAAGGAAGGGGTGGGGTAGTGAAGGGGCAAAAGGGAGGCGCACTCACTCCTAAAGGATGAAGGGCGGCAGCGTGGTGGAAAAGACGCCCTGGCCTGGTCGTTGATTGGTGGGCGGGGAAGATCAAAAAACCCCCTCCGCCCCTCCCTTCCCTCATCTACTCCCTTACCCCCTGCCCCCCTGCCCCCCTCCCAACCCTCCGCCCCCTCCCCACCTCCCTCACATACACACACTGGGCCAGGGCGAGGCCAGGAACCTGTCTCATCTCAAGAAGAGCTAATATTTGGCCTCTGCTCCGCTCAGCCTCCCTCTCACTTCTTTGCCTCCCTCCACTCCTCAACTCCCGCCCACCGCATCCAACCTCACTTACCTTTCCCATCCCCTCTACCCAACCAGCCTCCAGCAACCACTCCTCCATCCTGCACAACCCCTCCCTCCCTACCTCCATCCTCCCTCAACCTCCGCCTCCTCCAGCACTGGCAGCGGAGCGAAAGAGGCTCATTGTGTTCTCCCCGCCTCCGCCCCTTTTCTTCTCTCTGGATACCCGCTCCTGCCCTGCCCCCTCTCACTCCTCCCACTCCTCCCACTCCTCTCACTCCTCCCCCCACTCTCCTACTCCTCCTCCTCCTCCTACCCTCCAGCCACCTCCGCGCTCCTCGCTGCCTCCGCCTACCATAGTCCGCGGCTACCTTCCCACTCCAACTTCTCCGTCGCCGTCCCTACCCTCAAGTCGTCGCCCACATGGTCAGTCTGCTTCTCCTTTCCCTCCCCTCCTCCTCCTGTCCTCCTCCTCCTCCTGTCCACCTCCTGTCCTGCCTTGCGTGTCACTGCTCTCTCAAGCACCCCAACGGTGCCCTCTCCCAGTCACGTCCTACCAACCCTACATTCCTCCCACTCTTTATGCCCCTCTCTAATTACCTAACCCACCTTCTTATCCTTCGCATCAGCCATTAAGTCAGGTAGTTTCTTTGACAAGACCAGGGGGAGGGAGAAGAGCAATTAAGACTACCCTTCTCGCATCACTCCCCATAGCTTGTAAAGGGGGTGGTAAGAGGGCGCGGTGGAATTGGAAGTGCGGAGTGCTAGTCGTTCCCACACCACCGCAGGGCACTGAGAAGGCCGTTATGTGGCCTGCCTAACCAGCCTATGTCCTCCCTTCCCTCCCTCCCATCCTCAGTTCACCACGCCCTGTCCCTATCCCCTATTATCTTTTACCACACCGCACCCTACCCCAGCCTTGTCTGCCTGACCTTGCCTTCTTGCAACAGAATACCTTGCCCCTCTTTCTCCTCTGCCCATTTCCCTTTCTTTCAGCTCTTCCACTCATCACAGGGTGCATCAAGCAGTGGGTGTTTGTCTGCAGATGGTGAGTGCGGTTCAGAAGCCGCTGTTCCGGCCCTGGTCTTTGGAGGAGGACAACGCGGCCGTGGCCCCTCGAGCCTCCACCAACACCGCCAACCCCAATCACCCCACCACCGGCGGCCCAACCTCTCCTGAGCCCAAGCGCAGTCCACAAGTGCCGAAGAACTCCCCCGAGCTCCCCTCCTCCACCGCCGCCACCAAGCGACCCGCCAGCCAGCCCCAGCCCGCCAGCGGTGCCACTCCCGCCAAACTGCCCCGCTCCTCCGCCTTCAGCCCCCTTCCCTCTCTGCCCACCGCCTCCACCTCCTCCTCCCACTCACCGCCCACCACTCTACCACCATCCTCTGCCTCCCCAGACGCGGCACGGAACTTCGGCCCTCTACCCGGCGCCCTCTCCCGCAGTCCCCTCACCGGCCTCCTCTTCCCGCCTGCCCCCTTCCCCGGCGGCCCTCTCTCTCCGCCCAACCCGCTGCTCCTCGCCTCCTCGCCCACCTCCCGCTTCGCCTTTCACTCCGTTAGCATTCTTCCTCCTTTTTATCTCCTCCTTCTTTCTGTCCAGCCTTGAAGAGTGAATGGAAGTGAGAGGTTGTTGTAGGCGCGGATGAAGACGATGTACGGGCTGCAAGAGCTGTGGGCGAGCCGAATGGGGGCCTCCGGGGGCTCGGTGCCCGCCTGCATCCCACTCCAAGCCTCGCTGGCCCAGCCGGGGACCTCGCAAGCTCTGCTCCCCTCCTCCCCACCCACCTCAGGTATGCTCCCCTCTTTTGCATCCAGCGCAGAGTGGGGGTGCTGTTAGCTGGGCGCGATGCATTGCTAATGAGCACCGTAGCGGAGGGAGGGAGAGCTTTGCTTGGGCTGCAGGGGGTCGAAAGTGCCGGCGCTGTCAGTGCCCCAACTGCGTCAATCCCGCCCTCAACGGACCCGGCAGCGAGGACCGCAAACGCCTCCACATCTGCCACATTCCCGGCTGCGGAAAGTCCTACGGCAAAACCTCACACCTCAAGGCACACCTTCGGTACTCTTTCTTACCTCTCCTCTCTTCTCCTCTCTTCTCCTATCTCCTTTCACGCAGTTTTATCCTCAATGTGAGCTTGTCTTGTGGGAGAAATCGAAGAATGGAGATGGTTCAGGTGGCACAATGGAGAGAAGCCGTTCGTCTGTCAGTGGCTGTTCTGCGGGAAACGGTTCACCCGTTCGGACGAACTGCAGCGGCATCTTCGCACCCACACGGGGGACAAGCGCTTCGCCTGCCCCGCCTGCGGAAAGCGATTCATGCGCTCCGACCACCTCGCCAAACACTCACGCACCCACGAACTCGGCATTCCCGACGACGATGAACACCACGACGATGATCACCACGACGAAGACTCACCCGCCTCCAGTCCGGACCTCGACGTCTAGACTCTCCTTCCCGCCTCTCATCAAAAGAAACCCCAGTGCAATGGCTTCTTACTCTTCCTTCTCTCTGCTCGTCAACAATGTCCTATCCACCATTACGCGGTAGCCAACTCACTGAGATTTTTCCGCCTCCCTTCATGCAAGGCGCCAGCAAGTCATATCTTTTCTTTCTGCCTGCCACTTTTGCGCTATGCAACCTTTTTGCTGCATATTCAATTTGATCTCCCATTATTGGGCATAGCCTTGCGCTTCCCATGTACAATGGTCCTTTCCATCGCTCTAATCGTGATTGTTCTAGAATAAACACCAGAAGCTTTGTGCATCCCTAAACCATAAAGAAATTTCGTCTTCACTGCAATGCTGAAGGGAGTTGTTAGGGTTTTAAAAGTTGGATGAGCAGTTTTGGGGGAGACGAAGGGAAGAGGAGGCAGGTGGAAGACGAAGGTCACCGTTTCCTTGGGCCTTGGGAGTGTGTGTGATGTGTGTCTGAAAGATGGGAGTGTGTTGGTGGCTGGAGCGTAGTGTGTATGGGGGAAGGGGGAGGCGGTGCAAATAAGGTGCGGGAGAGAAGTCGGTGCTGAAGAAAAGCTCCCCTTTGCAACAATGGGGGATGGCGGGTGGAGAGAGAGGCGCTTGCCTTTTGCCCTGCCCTCAGCGGGACCTGGGAGGGGAAGGCCTAGAATGGAGGGGGGGGGGGCATGTGGGCCATGGGCGTAGGTGGAGGGAGGCAGGCCGACCAATGAGGGCACCCAAGGCGGCGGTAAAAAGGGGCCGACTCAAAGAGGGCAAAGGGACGCTAGGTCTCCCAGCCACACTGCCCCCCCTGTCCCCTTTTTGCACGCCACTGGGGGGAAGCGTGTAGAGATGGAATCATAAGAGGGCGCACCACTGCTTGCCTTGCCCCCTCCCACTCCTCCTGGCCGCGGCCTCCTGTCACTCACCGCCCTTTCCCAAGGCTTGTGCCGGCGCTGATCATGTAGCAGGCTTGGTGAGGGGGTCTCAGGGGAGGAGAGGATGGAGGGGAGGGGAGGGGATGGGGAAGCGAAAGAAGCCGCAACACCTCCGCCTCGGAGTCACAGCACCAGTGCGGGACCAGATGCTCCCTCCTGCCTCCCACACCGCCCTCCTGGCCCCCGCCCTCTTTGTAGTATGCCGCACTGCTCCCACTGTCTCCTCCCGCGCTCTCCCCACCCCACTCTCTCCCACCACCCCCCCACCTCCTCCTCCTCCCTGCGCCCCTTTTCCATATGCGAGTAGAGGAACCCCCGCGCTTCCTTCCTCTCTCCCCTCCATTCTCCCTGTGAGTGCCAACGCTTAGATCAGCCTCCCAAAAGGAGCACAGAATCAGCCAATGCCTCTTCTCTTCACCCAATGCCCACTGGGGCTGGCAAAGGACAGCGGATGCGGATGCAAGGGGCGAGGTCAAATCGGCCAAATTAGCTTCTTCTCCACCCGAGCTCACCCAGCCCTTCGCTTCTTTTTGGGACAAAAGCATTCGGCTGACCTACGATTTTTCTCAGCCAAGGCGAAGTGAAAAAGAAAAGGGGTGGGGTGAGATGTGATGGTTCGTCAGGGAGGATGTGGGAAGGCGGAGGAGAGGTTTGCGGTGAATTAAAGGAGGCGGATCTGGACGCAATCTCGGGCGGGTCTGGTGGCAGATGATCTGTGCCTGGAGTCTGAGATCCTTTCCTCTCCTTCACGGCCCGTATATCCTGCGAAATATGTTCCCACCACACCCTCTCTTCACCCCCTGCTAGACACTCAAGCTCGTCTCTAGGCAACAGGCCGTTAATGAGCCCGATGATCGCACCTCCTCCACTCTTTCCTCATAACCCTGTGGAGCCATAAAAAAGGGGAAGGGCAAGGAAGAGATGGAGAGCGGGAAGGATGAAAGACTCCGGAGGGGCCCCCTGCTGCTGGCGGCGGGCGGGGTAATGTGGGGATGAAGTGAAGGCCTCTGGTGGGGGTGAGTTGGTGAGGGAGTGGGGCAGTCTTTGGGCTGGGCCCATTAGCTGCGGCCTCCTTGCCGACCTAGTGGCCTCTCTCCTCTCCTCCTTCCCACAGCCGAAGATGGCTCCCTCCCTCCCCTGAGTAGCTCTACTCTGTCTCTCCGCTTCATGGCCTGCTCGGTGTATGTGTCGGGGTACACAGTAATGGAGATGGTGCAGGGTGCCTGGCTGGCGGGATTAGGAGGGGGAGGGGGGGAGGGGGGCACCTTGGGGAACTGGGGGTTGAAGTAAGTATTGGAATGGGTGTAGGTGGAAATCTGGTCTCTTTGTGGGTGTGCAAGGCGACACTTGAGTGCTGCTCTGCTGCTGGTGCAGTGCTCCCTCGGTGCTCCCGTCCTCCACTAGACCCCGCCTCCACCTCATCGCCCCTCAGAGCTGCTGTGCCTAGCGGTTGGGGAGGGCATAGGGGGAGTGGAAGGGAAGGGGGAGGGGTTGGGGAAAGAGGTCGGAGTGGGCAGAGGAGGACTGCTGTGCTGTGTGCCTGCTGTGTTCGGTGGCAGGGGCTGCAGAGGGGCTGGGGAGGTGGTGCTGGTGTGTGTGGAGTGGAGAGGAGCTCCTCCCTTTCAACTCTACCGCCCCTCCCCCTTCACCAGCCCTCCTCCCCCCCTCCTCTTCTCCGCTCTCGTCTGCCTCTGCCAACCCTACCCCACCGCATCCTCCTAGAGGCGCAGAGGAGGCGGGAAGGTGCAAGGGCCAGCGCCCTTCTTCAGGGCTTGGGGAGTAAAAAGTGGGGAGAGAGCAGGAGGGGGAAGAAAGGGCGAACCTTCTGGTTCCTCCCTCCACCTCCCTGACGCAGGCGTGGGCCTTGGTGGCGGCAAGGTGTTGGAGAAAAAGAGGGAAGGGGAATGGGGGCAAGGATGGGCGGGGTGGAGAGGAGGGGGCGGGTGTGGAGCTAATCCATTTCCAAGACGCTTGCGCAGGGCGGCGCCGCCCTCGGCGGTGGCAATAGGAGCGAGGGAGGGAGGGCCTTTGCCGCGGGGCTCTGGCCCCGCACACAGTTCCCCCATTCCCCCTCCCCCCTCTACTCCCATCTCATCCTCCTTCTTGGAGTGGGTGGGGGTGGGGCCAGGAAGGGTTTCACGCCCTCTCCCACTCTCTTTCATCCACACCGCCCCACACCATCAGCACTCATCAGCCCAAGAACACCTATGCTCCCTCAAAACGAGCCTTCCCCCCATCCCTCCCTCCCCCACTCCGCTCTCTACTACTCACAGCAGCCTGTTTCAGCCCCACTCTACTCGCGCTGCCGGCCAAGCCTACTTTTCGCCCTCATAAAACGCATCTCGGAAGAAGCCCCCTTTGCGTAATCATGCGAGGAGGAGGGGGAATGAATGAGGGGAGTTATGGGGTGAGAGGGAGACAGGGGCAGTTAGGAAGGAGCATGAAGAAGGGGGCATGTGGAGTGGCGGAAGGGCTTAGTGGGATTGGGAGGGAGGGGAGGAGGCGGCTAATCTGGACAGGGATCAGAGAGGGCAAGGTCAGCTATCAGTGTCAGAAGAAGTGAGTGAGTGAAGGGAGGGGCGGCGGGGTCAAAGGGAGCGGAGGTGGAGCGGAATGACGGCGGCGAAGGGCGGGGGCGGCAGCGGCAGCCTCTCAATTTGTCCTTCTGGCCCAGGCGTGGCGGGGCGGCGCTGGGGAAGGGCTGAGATTTACGACCCGGCGGCGGCAGAGAGAGAAAGAGAGAGGGGAGCGGGCGGAGGTGGCGGAGGGAGGAGAGAAAGAGAATAGATGGATGATCACCTGGCCAACCTCCCTCCCCAACTCCTCAGCCCCCCTACCCTACCAACCAACTCTCCACACCCAACCTGTCACTCCCAGCTGCTACACAATAAAAAAATCCTCCT